>VZTB01012900.1:1145781-1161428 GCA_013397245.1 Thryothorus ludovicianus | reverse complement strand
GGAGCCGGGGCCATGGGCAGGACTGAGGGAGCAGGGCCAAGGTTAAAGGGAGCCGGGGCCATGGACAGGAGTGAGGGAACAGGGCCGAGGTTGAAGGGAGCCGGGGCCATGGGCAGGAGTGAGGGAACAGGGCCGAGGTTAAAGGGAGCCGGGGCCATGGGCAGGAGTGAGGGAGCAGGGCCAAGCTAAAAGGGAGCCGGGGCCATGGGCAGGAGAGAGGGAGCAGGGCCGAGGTTGAAGGGAGCCGGGCCGTGGGCAGGCTGTGCCTGGGGCCGGGTGAGGCTGGGCAGGGCCCCTGCAGTGCTGGCAGCTCCCCAGGCGGGGGGCATTGAGTGGGCCCCAGCAGTGCAGTCCCCACCTGCTGACAATTACTCCAGAGGGCTTTGGGATTGGGACCTTGGAAGGATGCCATGGAGCTGCTGGGCTGATCCAGCACCTGCTGCATGCATAGGTGTGCTCTAAAGGGAAACAGTTGAAATCCGGGTATCAGAAAATGTTTTGACAGTGCAAGAAGGTATTTCTTCCTACACTCCCTCTTCAATATTTTTTTCTGTTTTAAGAAATCAAGACAGCTCTCAGAGAGTTTGCATCCTTTGAAAATCTGCCCCAGTCTTGGAGCTGTGGCAGAAGTGATCTTCTGAAATACAGATCTGAGTGTATTATTGGAAAAACAAGGTTATATAATCTATCTAAAATCCTTTCTGAAATGGATTTTCTCAGAGTAGGTCAAATAATGCTAAGGAGTTTTACAAATATATTTGAAACATAGATTTTTTTTTTTTATTATTATTATTTTAAGTAACATCAGGAGGATGACTGATGAAAGTCTTTACCATCCTGTGGGAAATAATAAAGGTGAGGAAGGTTAAAAGTGTGCTAGACAGAAATCCTGCCCAATTGGGGTGTTTTACTCAAACTCAATTGGTTGTTATTTAAAAATTTAATTAAGGCTAGCAGTGGTGCTGAGACCTGTGTGGAAGCTCTCTGGAGGCCCGGGAGAATTCCTGCTGCCACTTTCCAGTGGTCTGCTGCCCCATTTGAGGGTAATGAGTAGGGCTGGCACATGAGAGAAGGGGAACTGGCACTGCTGAAAGGGATTTTTTTGCTCTATCCTTGTCTAGTAGCTGTGACAATAATTCAGGCTTCCACTTAGAGTTTTCCAAGTTTGCAGGAACTTGCCTTATTTTCCTGGACTGCTGCTCAGTTGTTTTCCGACAACTATCAGAGCCCTGAATGAGAGGTTTTATTTTTAGTTTTTAATGGGTATGGAAAGCTTCTGAAATTGAACTCATGAGGGAAGGACCTCAGGAAGAGGAAAAATGGCAGACTCCTTAAAACACAGACGGAGGTTTCTGAGGAATATGTGCCAATTAAAACAAGACTGTGAAACAAAATATCTTTAATAATAGGACCAGAATAAAGTTGCAGCTTGTGAAAGTTCCTCATAATTCACAATGTTAGGTTATGGCAGTTACTCTATATTAATGCAACAAATCAATGACACCAAATTGAAAGTAATGGGTGTGTCAGTTGTGAAAACCAAGGGGAAAGGGTTCATTATCCAACTCCCTACTCCCTGTCTTGGACTTCAGAAATCCATGATTTTCACAGAGAAGATTTTTTGCTGAAAAGGAGATAAAAACATGAAAAAACAAATACATAATGCAAAACATTCAGGTTTAAGTTTGCTTTGTAAATCCTTAGAGGGTAGTTAATCTGTAGTAAAATCTTGCAGCAGAGAGTGGAACAACCCTATACCTTCCCATTTGGTATTTCCTCTGTTATTTGATATGCAAGCCTAGTTCATAACATAATCATTTAAAACATAAGACTTGGGAGATTTTCTGGATGACTTTACAGACCGAATTTGTCCCAGCTCTGGTTTGCAAAGCAGAAAAGCAAACTAGATTGTCAAATGAAAATTAGTTAGCAATAAGAAAAGTATTTGCAGAGTGTATGCATAAGTTCTCTCTGCTTAATGTAATTGAACTCTTGGAATGGGAGCAGGCACAGAATTGATTTCCGCACAGTAGGTTTGAGTGGGAGCCACAGTGTGGGGCTCAGCTCACCTGGGAGTGGCCTGTCTCAAATGAGTGTAGTTCACTTGTAGTTTATATGAACAGGAAAGTGTTCACTACTAGCACAATTTACATTATTCTTGTATTTTCAAGATTTTGCCACTTTACCTTGAAAAGGCCTCGCTAACCATGAAATTGGTTTGCTGAGGAGGTAAATCTATTTTACATACCTGCTTGAAGGTGGAAAATTTTGTTGTACATCACCAACAGAAAAGATTCATTATGTTACTTCTAGGCATCATTTAAGAGGTGCTTAAATACTTGATCTTGCAGGCAGAGGAAGAAACCTGAATTTCTAGTTTTTCAAAAATTGTACTTTGCTAGAAAAAATGTTTCTAAAGAGCTGAATCACTTCCTTAGTTTTCTAGGTATTCCGTTTCAGTAAAGCTTTGCTATTCTATTTGAACATCTTGTGAAAGAAACCAGCTTGCTGACAGGAAAAGTAGTTTTCTATTTTGTGTCTGTGAAGTAAGTGTAACATGACTACATGTTTCACACAAGTAACCAGTGTTCCTCCGTGCAAGTGGGTAAAGAGCAGTTTGCAACCAATCACATTTTCAGTCCTGGTCTCTCTTGAGAAGATGAGTGGCTGTGTTGGTTGGTCTTGTTGTTAATAGTGCTGTTGTCATAGCATCTGCTGTTCTGCAGCTGAGCTATTGGAAGTGAACCCTGACACTGTTAACAACGGCAGCTAAATCAAGTTAATGGTCAACTTTGTGTCTCATTACCAGTTTTTTGGCTCATTCTTAGTCAATAAAATTTTTTAAATGTTCTAATGCAGTTATATTCATTCACAAGGAATGTAGTACTCCTTGTGGAAATAATACAGTTTCTTCTAATTACATTGTATGTTAAAAATAAAATCTGAAATAGCAATCAAATGCATCTTTTTCTCTCATATATTACACATTTATTTGTGGGTCTCTTTGCATGTGTAATATAATTGCTTTGTTTAAATTCTATTATATACATATCTTTCCGTGAGTGGCACATAGGTTTTTCTTTTATGTTAATGGTCTAGACTCAGAATGCCAAACGCGTTTTAATAAAACAAAAGGGAAGATCAAGGAATAATTAAACAACAAAGGAACAGTTAAACATGAGACTTTATTTCCTTGGCATGTTTCTGTTTTTTAAATGTCAGTAGTTTGATGCTGCTTGAGGCAGTGAAATACCAGAGACTTTCCTGCTGCAGTAGATGAAAGAGCAAACTCTAAGGGCATAAATGGAATTTATCCTGTGATTTGTGAATGGTATACACACTGTCTCTGAATAGGTGAAATAACAATCTGCATGTCACTGTTTAGTGAGAGTTTTCAGAATTTAGCCATGTAACTTTGAGAATGGTGAACATTAGTCACTGGAAAGTCATATCATTAAAAAGCAATGTTGAATGGACATAAGCTTCTCTGGCCACCTCTTCTAAAACTAATTTAAAACTTACAGTTGAAAGAGGCTGGACAGTAACTTCTGGTAGTTACAGTTATTTACTGAGGATTTACCTGAATCTTTTGAAATTACCTGTAGAATGAATTTCTATTTTTCTGCTTTAATGTGCTGTCAGACTGTCAGTTTGTTATGTGGAAAAGTTCCAGGATATGCTGTGCAGTCACTTTACTCCCAGTGCCACAGCCCTCAGAGTCTTCGTAGCCTTGTCCTTTCAGCCAGTGTAAGATCCACCTGGCTGACAGCTTGAATGCTTGGAGGAGAAACTCAGAGAGCAAAACAAAGGCTGAAATAGGACTGCTCTCTGAAAAGCCTTTCAGTGAAATTACCCATTCTCAGACCTATTAATTGGTGTGAAAAAACATGAATACAATGAAAACTGGAAGAATTTACGGACAGGAAGAAGAAAGGAAAAGCAAGAAAGCTAACAAAAAGCTGTTAACCAAGAGATTTCTTTCTTAGCTAATCCTTTCATTTTTGACTGTAAAGACAGGTACTACTTGTAGTGTTTGCAGAAGTATGAAACTCTAAGACGATTTACTACAGCTGAATTCCAAGTAGAAATAGTTGACTTTGCACAGATGAATTCACTTCATGACTGTCACTTAGAGGGCTCACAAGTGACCCTGTGGTGTCTCTTGCTCGCAGTGCTCGGCGGAGTGCGGGGACGGGATCCGCACGCGCTCCGTGGTGTGCATGACCAACCACGTCAGCAGTTTGCCTCTGGAAGGCTGCGGCAACAACAGACCCTCAGAAACAACTCCCTGTAATAATGGGCCCTGCGCTGGGAAAGTGGAGTGGTTTGCTGGGGGCTGGACACAGGTAAGCCAAGCACCAAAGCTAATATATCTGTTGCTTTTCTGCTGGTATTTTAACTTGTATTTTGATGCAATAAAGATGTGTGCCATAAGGTATTTCTTCATCTCTCTAGAGTATTTTGGTATTTTTTCCTTTCGTTTACTGAGTTGATGTATTTTGGTATTTTTTTCCTGTATTTTTCTGTGTTGATGTTCAATACTTTTCAGCATCTGCTGGGATTTTTTACTTTGATGAAAAAAAAAATTGTTCTTGTCTTCCTTCCTATCTGAATTTTTTACTTTTTGCCTACTGACCCAGTGTATTTATGAAAAAAGTGGTGACAGAATGCTTCTCAGCATGTTCAGGTAAACATTAAAGCAATGAATTTGCAATTCTTAAAGTAGAGCCTTTGTGATCATGCATAAAGGCAGGGAGTTACACACCTATACATATATATGTGTATGAAATTTCCAAAATATAAAGGAGGCAAAAAGCAATTGCTAAATCCAAAAGCTTGCTTTGGTATTGTTGTACTGAAAGTCGTTACAATAGGCAAAAGAACAAATTTTGGTTAGTGGCCTCTATACTGATGCTCTTTCCTCAAAGTAAATTCTTCCCTTCATCCACATCTAGTGGCCCTTCTTGTTCCAAATGAACATTTCTGCTGTCAGGCACAAAGTCCTTTCAGAAGCTGTTAACTCATGCCCAGGCATTTCTGTCCCTTTGTGTAGGCTCTGGCATAGCCTGGAGAGCCTTTGGGACTGCTGGTGCCAGCTCTTGGTGGAGCTGTGCTGTTAAATCACTGCACTGCAGATCCCACAGTCCTTCCAGGAGAGAAGGAGCTGGAAATTAAACTGGTACAGCTGAGAGGGAGATTGCAGGGCTTCTGCCATGCCAATGCTTTCAAGTGTAAGTAATGATTATCGTGTATGAGAATATGTATAGCAATAATAACAAATTCAGATTTAAAAAAATCTTCATCTGCAATTCTAATAACAGATGAAATCCAAGCCTTGTTACTCAGACTGCTCCAAATGGTGAATAGGAACTCTGTACCCATTGTTGCTGCACTGGAGAGGTGTTCAGTCAGAGCATTCTGACTTTTCTTTTAATTCACCTTCTTTCTTTGCATCGAATTGAATTGTTTGATGCACACAAGAGTACAAAGTCTTTACTGATCTGAAAGCTGTGTCTGACACCAGTTCTACTGGCCAGGTCCTGGCTGGTCTATCTGGCCTTTAATGGCAAAATGAGAGCAGTTGGCAGGGCAGAGCAGGAGGGAGCACTGGGGGCTGGCCTTCCTCTGCCAGAGCTGAGGTGGGGCGTTCACATGGTGCCTTCAGGAGGAACCATTAAGAGAGATGTTGTGTGTTAAAGAATGTGCACTTAGTGTACCTCCTGCAGAATTTATTTGAGTGCATTTATCTTAAGGTTCTTCATTCAGCTCAAGAACTCTGTGGGATTCTGGTAAAGGGATTGTAAATGCTACCAAAAATATAAAGAAAATTCCCAGTGTTGGGAAAATTTCATTGATTTAGGCTGGAAAAAGCCTTCTGAAAATCATAGTCCTTTATGCAACATAGAAACCAATATGTTGCTGTAATCATCTTCTGAAAACCTTTTTACAAGTGCCAGAAGCAGTATTGTGTGTGTACTTAACCTTTAAACGGGCAGGAGGAATCCAAGTGAGTCAAATTCGCTTTTCAGAACTGGAACCAACACTATATCACCAAGATACTTACAAACATGAAAATAACACCCTGGCAGATCAAGGCATTTTCTAAGAACAGTACAGAATGTGAGGCTTTGTAGAGCTGCAAAACTGTGCTCTAACCTTATAACCTTCCAAAGTTCAGGGCAGCACATACAATCCTGCTTCAGCAAGAAACCTTAACACTGTTTAGAGAGAAAGTGAGTTATGCTTCTCTTTTGATTAGAAAAATAAATACCAGATTCTTTTTGTAGCTACAGGTAAAACTACACTTTGAGATCTTTTCAGAAGTGCACTCAGAGTCATATGTCTTCTTCATGAAGATAAGTAGACATATGCTTTGAGTCCGTGCCACCATGTGGAGAAACATTACTTTGTAAACAAGTCGAAGGACATGAGAATAACAAATTTTCTCACTATTTTTTTGTTCTCTGATACAGTGCTCTACTGAATGTGGTAGTGGAACTCAGCAGAGAGAAGTAATTTGTGTTAGGAAAACTGAAGGTAATTTTGATGTTTTGAACCCCTATGAATGTTCATATTTGGAAAAACCTCCTAGCCAGCAGTCCTGCTACCTCAAACCATGTGGATCTAAGTGGTTTCATACAGAATGGAGCACAGTAAGTCTATCATGTTTTCCTGTATCTGTACTTTGTTTGATACATCTTTTTCTGTTTATATTGAAAGAGAACACCATTTGCATGCAACCACACATCGTGAAATTGATTGAATTTTGCATAGGAATGATAATAAAAAGGAAGCACATTTGCCTGGTGTAACATAGAAAATTCAGGAAGTATCTTGGCCAGAAAGAGACACTGCACAGTTGTCTTTTTGTCACTGATGTCTTCTTCATAGAATCTTCCTATTTTATAAAGTTGGTTTGGCCCTTACAGTGAGACAATGTGGTGCACTTAGAAGTTCCTTTTTGATCGCTAGTTTCATTAAAATTAAGGAGCATTTAATAAAGAATGAGGAATGTATTCATTTTTTAGAGTCAGTTTTACCATAATATTTTACTGTAAACTCTTCACTGTAATACTTAGAACTTCACTGAGAGAAAATGTATTGTACAGCTTCATGTATCTTCAGTTTTCCCTGGAAGGTGGACAAGCTGCCTTCAGCACTGTGCCACAAAACACTGGTTTCTTCTCTCTGTAATTTCCTATATCTGACATAGTTAATTGGTTTTTTAAAAAAAAATCAACATTTTTGTCTAAAATGAAAATCAGAAAGTCCATTGTCATCTTAGAATGAGATGCCATTGTTTTGAAAGCAGTAACTTGGAGCCTTTGTTGAGCTGTATGTCAGATTGCCAGTGGCAGTTCTGCAGTGTGGATGCAGCTCAGAATGGTTTGTGTGAAGTGTGGTTCCATTCTGCATGCTTAACATCTGTGCAGAGCTGAACTCCTTATGGCTGGATGTGGAATAATGACAGTATTCTATACAGGCGTGTAACCTGAGAAACTCTAGAAAAATCCATGTTCTGTTACTGTTGCACATGGCTGCCCTTTCAAATGTGGGTAAAGCTTGTACTTAAAGATGAAAAAGCAGTTAAAAATATAACATTGAGACTGCTTTGGTAAGTTTTTTACAATATATGATTTTATGATCATGATAAGTTGTTTGTGCAATGTTAGGAAAAGAAATGATTATGCCAAAAAAGTCAAAAAGAGAACATTCTTGTGAGTTTGGGGCTATTAAGGTTTTAATCATAAATGACCCAGGTTTAATTAAGCTTTTGAGCATTAGGTCAAACTGGACAGTGAGCCAAATCTCAAAGACCTCACTCAGGCAAAATCCTTGGCCAATGGGGATTTGCTTCAGTATGGGCAGAAATGTGTAATAATTGGCTTTAAAAGTACCATAACAAGCAAGTACAAAAGTCTCTGGCTTCAAAACAGACCCTGAAGGAGCACAGAAATATTTCCTTTAGAAATTCAAAGAAACTTAGAGTGCTTAGCAAAGTCATTGTGCTGCAAGAAGTGAAAGAATAATTGAGTGCTAGAAAAAAAAAAGTTAATTAAAATTATTCCTGCTTGTATATAAACAGCGAAAGGGACAGTGGAGGCCAGGGCAGTCAAGTAAAAAGTTCAGTGCAGCTAAGTTCTTAAAGTAGGAAATGTGAACACTGTGGAAAGAGTAGATTTAAATGAGCAGAGAACAATCAGACTAATTAAAGAAGCAGATGCTAAGTAATAAATTTGGAAAGGGAATTGTTCTAGCTTGATTTCAGTTGCACAGCACCCACTATGTTTATTTGTCCAGTTTTTGCTCTTGTGGTAAAAAATATTTGGGAATCTTTAATAAAATTTTACCTGTATGTTAAGGGCTTCATAGGTAGAAAACAAAAACCAGTTGGGTGAAGTTGATAAAAGGCTGCAGTGATACCTGGGTCTGGCATCAAGTTCCCTTGTTTATTTTCTGTAATTACACATCCCCTATGGTCTTCATGAGCTTCAGCTTAACTGTTTCAGTGTTCCAAGTCCTGCGAGGGAGGATTTCGGGTTCGGGAGGTGCGATGTCTGTCGGATGACATGGCAGCCAGCACTCAGTGTGATCCACAGCTCAAACCTGAAGAGAAAGAACCGTGTAACACACAGGATTGTGTCCCTGAAATAGGTAAGGTAGAGGAAACTTGTGTTTTAACTATGGAACTCCATCTAGTGGGGAAGTTATTTTATAGTCTTGCAGAGGCTTTAACAGCATATTCTTTATCGAGTTCAGAGTTTTATTTTTACAAAAAATAACAGCTCTTTTCTGTGCTTTAAAAGTAGGCTTCCAATAAAAATGTTTTCTTTGTAATGTGTAATAAACTGGCTTATTCTTGAAGTTGCTGAGAATTTGAGAGATCTGCTTCTGTGAAAATGGTATATACAGGGTGTTTTTCTGCAGCCTCCTTGCAATTCTCCAAGGTTTCTCTTGGAAGAGTATTTAAAGCAAACAAACAAAAAAGGATCATTATACACTGTATTAGGAAACAGGTTCTATAAGAACCAGCAAAATTAAACTAAGATATTAAATGCAATGGAGCAATTTCCTTTGGTATATAGTAAATATAGGAATGCACTTAATTTGCAGTGGAATTAGTCATTCATTTCATACAGATTTGATTTTTATAGTAATGAGAATGGCTAGGAAAAGAAGGGTGCAAGAATTTAAAGAGAGTTTTAAATCTGAATGGTCTCCAACAACTTCCAGTTGAGAATTATTCAACTTACTTTAAGATAACAACATTAAAAGCCTGGGAAATAGGGATAGCTATGTTTCTTCCTTGCTTTATGTATCTTTATATGAAATCCTAAATAATCTAACTTAGTTGCTTAGATAACCTGGTTTGACCTGACGATGAATGTTTAAATATGAGTCCAAAGAGTTTTACATGTTAGAAGGAAGGGAATTGGTTATCTGTTGCTCTAGTACTATTCTCTTTAGTTTCTTCTCTCTTGTTTTCTCTCCACAGATGAGAACTGCAAGGATAAATACTACAACTGCAATGTGGTGGTCCAGGCCCGGCTCTGTGTGTACACCTATTACAAAACAGCCTGTTGTGCCTCCTGTACCCGTGTGGCAAACAGACAGCCAGGCTTCCTGGGGCGCAGATAACAAATCCTGCCCTGCTCAGAGCACCAATGGCACTCTTCACATGGAGCTTGAGCAGTGCTGCTTTGACTGCAGCAGTTGGAGCTTCTTAGAGATGGGGTTTATATGGCTGAGTGCATCAAGACTTTGGATAAATCTCACACCCTTTCAGTTACAGTTATTGTGCAGTTATCTCTTTTAAGATGTTTGTTGTAAAATCATGATTTTTTTAAAGCATTCATTTTTAATGATACTATTATTTGCACCTGCTCATCAGATAATTGAGGAATATAGTGGCCTTAAGATTGTGAAATTAATGAAAACGAAAATCAATTGCAGGCAATTACTGGAGATAATTGACCAGTATGGATGCAGCTGCTCCATTATTTTCTGAGTGCTTACTTTTACTTGTTATTTTGGACTGCCTTAAGTTAGAGAACTAAATCAACGAAATGTGCATGAGAAAAATGACTTCCCAAAGAACCAGACCCTTGAAAAGCATTTATCATCAGTTTCCTAGCACTCTAACATATATTTTTAACTACTTCAGTCCATTCATGATAAATCAGAGTCACTGTTAAGCTCTCTCACTTGTCCTTTTAGCTGATGTCCTGTCCTTAGGCAGCAAATATATACACACTTGACTGCCAGAAGGTGCCTTTATATTTAATTCATAAACTTGTGAAGGTACACTTTTATAATTTTGTATGGATTTTAAAATATGTCCCCTACCAGAGTGACACTAGTGTCCAGATCTTAAAGTCTTTAACAGCTGCAGCTGTCAGTGAGACAGGTTAACCAGAAAGGTGAAGAGCCCTTGCTGGTATTAAAAGTGATTGTTTCCATTGGTGGGGTCTCTTCTCTGTAGGGGACTTATTTCAGAACTGGGATCTTGCCTAATTCTTGTCTCTGCACTATTGTTTAACAACTGCCAAACCAAAGTATTTTGTTCAGACCTAGTCTGGATATGTCACCAGTTTCTGAAACAACCACCAAAGGACAGAGGCCTGTGTGCCTTGCAGCAGTCTGTTACTCTTGGTATCAGGCAGCAGTATGAGTCTAGTAGCTGAGCATCTGTAAAAAGGACATCTCAGCTATTTGACATTCTTCAGGTTTTGATCAGTTATTACAGCACACTTGTCTTTTTTGGCTCAATGTTTCATTGCACAGATCTATTCATACCACTCCTTTTCTATTACTCAAGAATGGCTGCAGACTTGGAGCTGAATTTAAGTGGTGATTTTTCATTTCTGTAACTACTGTACTCAGCCTTGAGACGTGCTAAAAGCAAATAGCATAAATAGCATACTATGCAGTGCAGATGAGGTTTTGCATTATCTGCATGTTCTCTAGCCTTTATTTGAGAGGTCTTTCAAATGTGTAAATAAGGCTGAGGGGGAAAAAAATAAACGCCTCTGCTTATTCAGCTGTTTATTACAGCATATTGCTTGTAAATTAGTGATGCCCATCTATGCATCTGTTCCTAAGGTGCCTGATGTCCGAGTTGTAAAACAGCTGTGATAATATGTTCAGTCACTCCCAGAGGTGTGGTTAAGGTACCCTGCTGCTGATGCAGAGCCATGTTGGAGCCTCATTGTGTATCCTTTTCTTCTTACTGCTTTGGTGGAGAGGGACGCTGGGAGGAGAAGGTTGCTGGCTGTGAAACCAGTCACATCAATTTGTGTGCTGGGAGCCACGGGAAGGTGGAATTCCTGTAGTCTAAAAGCTGCCTTGCATTGAGATTAACTTTTGAATGTTTTGTTTTGGTCACTCTTGAAAAATACATTTTGGACATGAAGAACTACTACTGTTTGGCTACATGAAATGAAGAAGTGTTTCCCCTAAAATTTGGAGGTACTCTTTGTGACTGTAAATTGTCAGCCAAAAATGTCATTGGCTGCTTCTGCACACTTTGACTTGGGCTTTTTCACTGTAAATAATAGACATAAAGTTGTTAGGAACAGAAACTCTAATTAGGAAACTTCTAATTCAAGTTCATCAATCTTTCACAGTCCTCCTGTTCCCTTTTACTACAAAGGTTTATCCGTGAGGATACCTTACAGATTGATCATATGATATTCCTTAGATTCTTGACCAAAGAATTGCATGGATAAAGTGCAGTGTAAACAGCTCTGGAATCCTGTACTTCTGAATACAGATTTTCATCTGTGTATCTCATTACAGCAAATCTTGACATACATTATATAATTTTTGCTGTTGTCTCTTTCATCCCAAGGAAGTGTTTCCTGTCAGCTTGAGGAAAATACCTGTTCCATAAAAAGGCTTCCTGAAAATCCCAAGGCAAATGAGATGCAGAGGGAATCTGGTTTGCAGTCATAGAAGAAATTCTTCTTAAAATGCTTTGGCTGTGAAACCATCAGTGACTCAGCACATAGACAGATCCTCCTATTTTATAAAATCTGCTATTTTGCTCTGGAATACTTGGCCATTAGGTTATTTTACAAAGATGATAATCTTGTAGGCTGTTAAGCTGCCACTAACATAAACAGTGTTTGTGACAGCTATCAAAGAATATATACGTACACATAGCAGTATAACCCTGTATTACATCTGATATGCACAGCTTTGTGAATTGAATGTAGTGAGCTGTGGTTATACAAATTGTACCTTTTTTTTAAGTAAATAGACATTTTTCAGATGTACCAGGTAAAACAAAAAAAATACAATTTTACCTAATTAAATATCTAATGGTAAGGAAAGTGCCAGAATCTGCTGAACCTAATGATTTATCATCTCTTCTCATGTGTCAGCATTATGAAAATAGTTGTTCCTGCAAGATGAACTAATGAGCCCTTTTCATCAGCACTTTTATATACTAATATTGTCTACACAAGTGCTATGCTAAGATTTCACCATCTCACAAAGCATGATTTTGAAACTGTGCCTATAGCAAGTGTTTATTCTAATGGAGCAGTGCCCCAACTTAGGATGATGCATGCAGAGGATGTAGCTTTATTTTCTGTAAGTCAAAGGTGGCCTTAATGAATGTAGTAGACTTAGAGCCATTATGAAACCAGAATAAATAAGAAATTATGTGTCTTATCAATTGCAAATATCAATTATGCAGACTTCTGATTTTAATGTTTTAATTCCTTTTTCTGACATTTTAGCGTCAGTCAAAAGCATGCAGAATAGTGGAAAAAAAAGCTTCCTGACCTTGAAGATGCCTTATGCAATCCAGGAAGACCAGAGTAAGTTAGATACTTTATTAGAAGAGTCCAGCTGCTTACAGGTAAAATCTGCATACAACTTCCATGTCTAACAGACATACAGCTGGCCAAAATCAGCTTCATCTAGAGCAGGCTCTGTGTCTCAAAGCACTTCCCATTTGGAAGGGAGGATTCCTGGTGCAGTTGTTTATGAACTTACCAAGGGCCTGTCAGGGTTTGCTAGCTCCTGTGCAACATCATCTTCAAGCATATGTAGGTAGAATTCCTCGTGTACCCCAAATGCACACCAAATTTGAGAGACTTAATTCATGGAGTCCTCCCTTCCTCTCTAAGAAGATGGTGTGGAAGCATGAGGGTTGCTCCTGTGGGAATGACCTTGTGAATGTGTCTGACTTGGCCAGCAGTGGGACTGTGTTTGCTTTGGTGTCTTCAGCCCGCAGGGCTCTGAATAGGGAAGGGCTTGTTCAGAGACAGGGCAGTGCTGGGGAGGGCAGCACAGGAGACCTGGGTGTGCTGCAGGCCTGCCAGCCTTGAAGCCCACCCATACTGGATGGCCACGGGCTCAGTGCAGGGCCACCTCAGAACCCCTGCACAGGGAACTGCTGTCTTCCTCATTACACACATAAACTTTTTCTGCTTCTTCCCGATACTGCAGCAAATGGAGAATTTTGTGTATGAATAAAGGAGTGTTGAATGTTACTGCTTAGATCCCGGTTTTATGGCAATAAGGTGCAGTCTTGTATCAGTCATAGAGTCTATAGTGCTAGAAAGTGCCAGTGGTCATCACCGAGGGAGGAAGGAGGGATGTGCTCAAACAGCCTATGGCTCGTACAGGGCTTTGCCTCCTCTCTTTAAAACGTGTACCACTGTAAGTAGTAAAATGTGCCTTTTAGGGGTTTGCTTTTCTCCATCCTCATCCTGACCTATCTCCCTTTTACACCAACACCAAGGCTTCTCCTCTCCTTATCTCACTTTCATCCATTTGTCCTTTGGATGACAGTGTTAGATTTTGACAGAATTACTGAAGATCCTGAACTGGCCTTTGGTTTATTAGAATCTGTGTAAGAAATAAGCCTAGCTGTTAAGAGAGCTGTATTTTTGCTAGCCCCTGGATTTTTGTGTCTGTATATATTCATGTTGGCTAGTTTTAAATACATAGTAGTAAAGGACATACTGAATCAATTCCTGTGCAGTGAACCTGTGGATGCACAGCTATTGAAGTCTGTAGTGGCCCTTTATTATCATATATAACATTTATTGCACAGAAAGAGTTATGGTCCTCACAGAGGAAAAGCCGTGTGTTTACCTAGTTTTCTTGAGACTTAGTGTCTGCCTTCTTAGGAGCTGTTCTGTGTATTGGGCAGATAATTCATGTGCATACCTTTAATTGGAACAAAAACCATGAAATTTTCAACATGAAAGTAAACTTCATTTATTTCTAAACTTACAGAATGTTTGTGTGAGATTAAATTAGACATTCTTTAGAAAACAGAGTAAAAGAATTATTTCTACATCAGAAATGAAAAATCATCCACTGAACATTTTCAATATATTTTAAAGCAAACTTGTGCTCATTATAATGTTTCACTGTGAGCAAAATTCAGACCAGGGGAAAGAGAGAAAATTGCATTTAAGAGAATTCATAGCAGACCTGAATTTGGTTCTTTGCTTCTCAACTTTTAATAACCAGAAGTTCAGAGGAGTGCGAGTCCCCAGTTTTCTATACCCCATGTGCTGTAATTGGATACAGATAAGTACCATCATACCTGGAGAGGAGGGGAGCTTAATTCTGATGAATCATTGACCTTTCAGCAACAGTCATTGCTGTTTTTCCATGCTGTGTTTGGGTCTCTTGAGACCAGTGGCCTTGGCAGGGGTTGGGTACAAATGAGCTTGTGGAGTCCCATCATAGTCACTCAGGATCTACAGAGAGGATCAGGAAGGACGGGAGACAAAAGAAACCCTAACTTCTTTTAATATGTATAAAATTGTCTACTTGACCCTCATAATTGATTTTGGCAGAAGGATATACTTTATTATAACTTATTTTGTTGTTATTTGTAAATACAAGATGTCTATGGGAAATATGTAATTCTGAGCTGTGCCTATGGAACAAGCCACTGCACCAAAATATTTCAAATATTTAGAATAGGCAGATTTTTTTATTAAAAGGGACCTAATATGTATTTATTTACATATACCATTCAAATTTTGTCCAGCTTTTTCATTATACTAACCCGTCTTTTTAGGGAATTTTATAGCACAGGTATTACATATATATTTTTGTATATATGTCATACTGTAAATCCATAATACAATTTTCTAAACTTTCTGATTAGCCAGTTCCTTGAGTGAATTAAAGGGGGAGAGTATAGACAAATTGCTTTCTGACTCGTTCAGGAATATATATCCGTGGCAATGTACCTGAACCAGAACTGTACAGCATCATTTTCATATTGTATACATTTTCTCTTTGATGAAAAAATGTTAACTATTTTTGTTTATGACTAATTTATTTTTTATTATTGTGAAAAATAAAGTAACTCAAGATGAATTTATGTGGCTTGATTGGGGTTTTTTTGGTTCATCTATGCTTGAGTTTCAGGAGAATTACATGTCCCTTCATCTTTGCAGCCACCGTCTTCGCAGGAGACTCCATGAGGGGGCTGAGAGGGACTGTGAGGGGATTGTGAGGGGCTCTGAGGGGATTGTGAGTGCGCTGTAAGGGGCTATGAGGGGCTGAGAGGGGACTGTGAGGGGCTCTGAGGGGGCTGTGAGGGGCTGAGAGGGGACTGTGAGGGGACTCTGAGGGGACTGTGAGGGACTGAGAGGGAACAGTGA
>VZTB01012900.1:1105976-1131617 GCA_013397245.1 Thryothorus ludovicianus | reverse complement strand
AAATTTGCAACTTTTTTCATTTCCTCCCACCTCTCTTTTTTTTAAATGAGAACCTATTAGAAATCCTGTGCATTTTTTCGGAGGACATCAAGTTATATGCAAATTTCTCTCCAGAAAGAATTGGAATTTTGTTAGCAAAATTTTAGGTCTCTTCTGGTACTAATTAATGTGTCATTTGCAGGAGTGCATGTAAGAATGTGGCCTTTATTTCTTGATCCTTAACCTAGATTATAATAAAATGAGTTTTCTCTTAATAAGTACCTCTGTCTCTTCAACTGTTGGGCTTGACTGTCTGAATCTGGTTACCATTGTCATTGATTTTACAGCAAAAGCCTTCAGAGGTCATGTTAGAAAGCTTTGGGAGGGCAAAGCAGACTATCTTTTTTTCAGAGATGGAATTGCAATTAATAGTGTGCTTTTGGGCTTTGTCTATTACTTTTGACTGGTTTTAAATGTAGATGAAATGCCCTATACAGAATGCATTGAGCAGTACCATTAAAAAAGAGATTCAAACCTTTTTGAGGCTTCCTACTGACAGTACTTTGGGAGTTACTTGTGTGTGGAATCATAAGTCAGTTTTCCTTTCTGTTGTAGTATTATTGAAAGCGCTGAATAATTGATAGATGCTGCACTGTAGGAGAGTCCACAGTCTCTTTCAGTGGATTATTGTATTATAATGTGATTCAAATTTAATCTTACTCATCTTCAGCTGGGAGTTTAACTGCTTTCTTCTTATAGGATATAGTGGTTACTGTTTATGTTCCTATCTGTAGAACAGAAATCAAAGGAAGTCAATCAGTTTTTAGGGGCAGTGGTGCTGAATTTAATAGTTTGGTGCACCTGTTCTGGTTGATGCAGTTACTTGGCACAATTATCTTATAGTGTATCAGGTCTAATAGAGTTCTTGGTGTTTGCAACCTTTGTCTATTTCCTCTTGGTAACTTGAAGACTGAATTGTTATTGCAGTCTAGGGAGGTAATTTCCACCCTGCATTAGTTCTGCTAATGCTCAGCCTAGGTGTAGATAGAAGCTCTGGGTGATTTTTGTGCTTTACCCTTGTACTATGCTTCTCTGTGTTGTCTGGAATAATTAAATATGAAGGTGTGATTCAATAAGATCCTTGCACTTCCCCAGCCTTTACATGGCTGACTGCACATACAGTAGGAATATTTTTAAGGAGAGAAACATACTGTATCCTTCTGTGTCTGAAAAATACTCTGATTGGGAAGATATTACTTTTATTTTGATTGGGTTAGAAGACAGCTGCGTTAGAAATACTAAAAGAAATTTTGGTACAGACTGATTTGACAGCAGATTCCAATAGCACATACACACTTGACTTCAATTCAGAGCAAATTGCAAGCACTGCTTGGGAAATTTTACAGTTTGAATTCATTTAATCCTAGCTGTGTAATGAAACTATCAAGTGGATGAAAGCTGCTGTACTCGTATTCAGGCATATAAGAATGTAATCTGAGATGCAGAACACGTTTGTGTTTAGAACTGCTGAGCATAGACAGTTCTGGGAGCTGCCTCACGGCTGTAAGCTGTGTGTGACAGCAGAAAGGAGAGGAGGGATTCACTAAAGATAGTGTGCCAATGATAATCTTTAATTACTTTTAAAAGCTGAGAAAAGGTGAAGTTTGCTGATGGTCCCAGATACCACCTTGTCCCACCGTGCATTCTGTGTGGGTTTCACTTCTCTGGAGGATGATGTGTGTTCATCCAATAATATGAGCTTCTGTGAGTAAAAGAGAGTTAGGTGCCCTATAGATCTTGGGGAATGTATTAGCCCATATTGTAAGGATCTAAACAAGCTAGGATTCTGTGTGTTCATTTGATAATTTCCCCCTTTTTTTCTTTCCAGTCAGGTTGCCTGCAATGTGCAGAGATTAAATATATTTGTTTTGGCATGTATTGTAGTTTTAATGCTTTATAGATGACAGGAGTTGTGTTTGTACAGTTCTATTTTATTTGCTATACTTTATTTCCTCATATTTTGCCATTAAATCCTGTTTGAAGAAAATCTGTTATGATTTAAGAAAATAAACAAAAGCTTGAGTGGTTGAAAAATGTGTTTATGGTGACAAACTCATTTACCTAAAAGTCCTTGTGACATAAAAGTATCAAAATAAATGTTGTTATAGTCCCTCCATCAGAAATTAAGGGAAAGCTGCAGATGTCCTGTACAAATGTAAAATTTCCAAGAATGACTATTCTGAAAGGAAAATCAAATAACCTAAATGCTTAAGCACTATAAGCTTTAAATCTCATACTGAACGTGTATGGCATTAAATAAACCATTTAAATTTATATACTTTTGTACTGCTTAAGATTCTGAATTTGGAGAAATCTTGGCCTAAAACTTCCCTAGTATTTGCAGCAGGCATGGGTGGATGCTCTGGGCAGGGTTTAGTGAGAGGCCACAGTGAACCTAAGCAATGAAAATGGTGTCCTGGGAGTGAAAGGATGATCTACTTTTTTGGTCATATGAGTCAGTGTTCCAAGAAGAGCCATGTGTTGATCTGCATACTAAGGGCTTAACCTGTCTGAAAGGAGCCAATCTGAGAGTCACTTCACATGACAGTGGTTTTCTTTTAAATTATAAAATTCAAGCAGACCTTACAATTTGAAGTGGCATTTCAGAAGGTGTATGAGGAGGCAGTAGTCAGCTTTGCAAGCAAACTGAAGTTTGAAAGTAAACTTTGCTACTTTAGCAATTACAGAAACACACATTTGATTTTTTTCTGAAGTGTGTAAATAGGAAACAGTCACTTCATTTTTGTTAATTTGGGAATTTTTGTCTCCTTGCTCCTAAGATTTGCATACCAAAGTGAGTAGCAGTCTTGCATTTGGGAAGTATGAGACTAGAATACTAAGCACTCAATCTCTGGGGCTGGAAGAATAAATTAGGTGACTCTGTACCATCTTCTGTAGTAGGTGGTGATAGAAAACATTGAATATTAAGTCCTAAATGTAATGAAAATTTACATAAGTCTTGGATCACATGTTGCCTTTAAGCCATGCTTGTTCTGATAGAGCACAAAAGCTTCTCAAGCCTCTGGAGGAAAGCATTTCTGAAGGTGCTGTATGTGATTTCCTTTGTCAGGAATCTACCCGAGTGGCTGAAAAATCCTGTGCTTTCATTTGTAAGATTAATGGTGCAAATTGAGATAAGTCCTTTATATTAGTCCAAAAGAAAAATATGCTGTTAGTTTTTTAATTATTTTCAAACTTGTGAGCAGACCTATACCAGTAATTAGCTTCAAGCTTAATCCTTGAACAGAAAGTAACATCAGAATTTTGTCAGCAAGAGCAAATTCCTCAACTAGAATAAATCAAAGCAATTCTAATTAAAGAAGCTGATTCAATGTAGCTGTTATTAATGTAGCAGCTGTTTGCTCAATATGGGAATTTTGCTGTATATTCACCTGTCTTGAGTAATGAGTTCTTAAAATAAAAGAAAGCAAATGGCTTTTATCCTTTATCTGGTATAGCCTTTGAGTTTGCATAAGACAATGATGAGGACCTGTTTGAGTCAGTATTTGTATGTGGATGATGAAAGGATTCTGTCTGAATGAGGTACTGCAGTGAAACTAGGGAGGTTTGTCTTCACTCTTCTTTCATTATCTAATTTCATAGTACTCTTTCTGTTCTTGTTCTAGAAATGGCAGTGGAGGAAATTATGGAGGGAAATATCACATCCTCCCTCTCCTTTTTGTAGTCTTTAGCTGTCCACCAGCAGAGACTGACATGCTGCTTGAAGAGTCCATCCTTAGGTGTAGGTGAAGTCCCAAACAGTGATAGAAATGTTTTGAAATAAAACAGGTTGTAACAGGAAATGGCACAAGTCCTAAACCATATTCTATTTTCAAATGCAGTGTTCAAGATAGCTGAAGATTATCAACTTTCTAGGCCCTCAATCCAAAAGATCCTTTTAGAATTGAAATGAAGTTTTAGTTACTCCTTAAAATAGTAGTAATTAAAATATATGGTATTACTTCTCAGTGATGTCTAAAAATTAGAATAAAGTGACTCCTCTCATCTGCATCACTGTATATGGAGTGTGTAAAATGGTCCTTTTTAAATTAAGTGAACCTTAAATTTCTTTGAGGTTTTTGAATTATGAGCTGTACTGTGACCAACAGGCAATGTTATTTTGTTGCATGACAACTTTAGAGCAATGCTTTTCTGGTTTGCCCTCTTTTGCTACTTGTTTTTCTTATAGTTCATAGAATCAGTTGTGCAAAGATAGTTTGTCCATATTTTTTCTGATTCCTTGCACTTCAAGATCCTGGTGTGTGTCTGAAGTTGCAAGGTACATGTTATGCTAGTAGTAAATGTAAATCCAAATAATTTATGAAGTGCTAAAATATTTGAAAAATCACAAATTTATGATATCTTTATATTGTCATCTTAAAGATTATTGGAACATGTACATTGACATGAAAACTGCACACAAAACAATGTCCAGTACTTAATCATGTCTCAGGACAAGAAAGGATGTGAATTTGGAGAAGCTCCTTTATTCTTCTGAATGGTGCTAGGTCAGTCACGAAGGTTTCTTTAGTTTTAGTGCAAATTCTAAAGGTGCATGAGTGTTAACATAACAAACTTAACAGCTGGTAAAAGTTCTATTGTAGTTATGACATGATTTGGAATTGTGCAGTTTGTTCTCAAACAGCAAGAAATGTTACAACTGTGGTAAAAGCATGAGCAGAGATTCAAGGGAGATTTTTCCCTTAACTTATTTCTGCTCTCCACTGTAGCTTAAAAATTGTCTTGAAGCCAGTTATCTAAATCAATAATGTGCAAGACCACTTTAGCCAGGATGGCTGTTTGTTGGTTGTTGTTGTTTTTGGTTTTTTGTTTGGCAATTTTATTTTAACAAGCAGAAGGTCTATTGGAAGTTAAGACTGAGAAGCCACTAAGGGTCTTTCCAAGTTTGGTTTAAATAATTTTAAATGTTTCTGTCTCCTGTATATAATTCCTTGGTGAGCAAGTAATGATGGATGCCACTTAATGGCTCTGTAATGTGACTGAAATAGAAACATCTTTCACAATCAGAAAATAGAAATTATGCAAGATAGATATTTCATGTGTTTCAGAAATAATGTAAACCCTTCTAGCTAGCAAGCATAAATTGTAATGGAAAAATATGCTTGAGCTTCCTTCAGTGAACATTATTTTACTGTCTGTGATGCATCTTTCTAAACTGGTTTGTACCTTATTCAGCATCTTCAGTGCCACAGAGGAAAGAAATCCTTTTTAATTCTGAAGGCAGATACTCAACATCAGGGTGAATCATCAACTCTCCTTTGGTACTCTGTTTTCTGTTGGAGTATTTATCTACATGTATTGGAAACTTCCAAAAAGAAAGCTTCAGCATAATAATCTTTTGCCCATGTTGAATCAACCATGAGCATAAAAAGGAAAATAATTCATATTGGCTGCAATGTAGGACTATTTTCTCATTAAGAACCTGAGTAGAAGTTATAGGGCTTGAAATTGAAATTAATTGGTTTCTATTGAAGGCACTTATTAGTTCTTACTATTGTTCTAAGTACTTGGGCAACATGATCCAATGGAACAGAAAATCAAATGATCAATGAAATGATAAAATAATGACTTTGCATTATTATTATGAAGTCAAGTTGTGCATTTCAGAGTTGTTTAGAACAGTGATTAACTAGGTAATTTTGACTTCCATCAAAGCATTTACAAATATTAGCAAGTATGGTTCTCATTTTTCATATCTAGACCTTGGAAGCATTTTATCTATGACCTTCCTAATCTTACACAATGCTGCTGTAGGATTTTGAACTCTTTGCAGTCTTTGCCCAAGCTGCTTCTCACTCTGTTATATTAGCCCTTGTGTTTAGGAGGAATGCCGTGCTGAGTCAGCCTTGATGGTGGCAGACAATACAGAGTCTTGAGAAATATCTTCACCTGACCCTATTTTATTGTTTAGAATGTGAAACAGATTATGTCCTCTTACAAGATTGTGAAAGACACACTGGTAGCATTTGCAGTCTTCCTTAAAAAGAATAAAATCTAAATAAATCATGGAGTTGTTTCACAGTAGTGAGGCTGAGCCAAGGTCCAGATAGGAAACAGGGTCCCCAGGTGTGGCTCAATGGGGTTTATGGCCAGGAACAGGCGTGGCAGAGCTGGAGACAGGGATAACAGTGAGAGCTCAGGCAGGGATAAAGGCTCAAGCTGAAATGGAGCCTCCTGCTCCATTGGCAAGGCCTGTCTGGGGAGCCTCCCTGTGAGGCTGGGCTGTGCTCTTAAGGCTGTTAGCACACTCACAGCCTTGATATTGGCTCATATCCTTGCATGGTCTTAAAGATAAGATGCTTTCCAGGAGGAAAATGGGAAAATAATATCCTGAGGAACAGAGAGCAATTGGCAATGTTATGTGAGACCCTTATGCAATTAAAAGATGTCAAAGGCAATAATTAAGAGTAGCGGTCACAGGCAAGAGTTCTGCAATACAAGCAGCAGCTGCCAGACAGAAAAGGCACTGGGTGGCACCAAGTCAAATTACTGTGGCACTTTGGCCACAAGTTTGCCACAGATGACTGGAGGGCCTCAGTAGATTACAGACACTATTGGAGAAGATTTTTCTTATCCCCTGACTGCCATAAATATGACCAATATAAAAATTCAAGTCTGTTTCTTCATGAAGTGGAAAAAGGATTTTGGCTGCAGGACCTGTTTACTTTTCTGGTGGGTTCTAATAGGGAAGAAAAGTTGCAAACAAATGAGCCTTTAATGTTTTGTTGTTGCTATCTTGGTCCTCACTTCGAGGAAAACCTTGTATATAAACTGTGCCCTCTTGTTCTATTTGATAGTCTTTACCCTAATCTCAGTTCAAACATGATGGGGAGGGCAGTGAGCAGAGGGTGGAGGGCTGACTGAAGGTTTCAATGCTGAGGTAACAGGACAGGAAAAGCTGTTATGATGCAGAGTCCCCAGGCAGGGGTAAGAGAGAGTCCTTGATTGCAAAAACCAGGCCTTTTTAAAGCACTTATGCCTTTATCAGGTACATTCCATTTAAGCACAACAAATGTAATTCAACCAACCACCATAAACCATGATGTGAACACACAATGGTTATGTAACTTGTTCCTTTACCTCTAATTCAGCTGAGTCACTTTCTCATTCTGCTTAGCTGAGGTAACAGACCTGAGCCATGATTTTACAAGGGTAAAAAGGCCCTTATTTTGTAAGGTTTTACCTACACACAGTAAAAAGCCTTTGTCAGTAGGAAGTCCAGGCCATTTACAGAAACAATATAGACCCATTTTCCCATAGAATCATTAGAATTGTTTCTAATTTTGGATAAATTATTGATATATTAGAGATTTATTCACTTGAAGTTTCAATGAAAACCAAAACTATTAAAATGCACAAAACAAAATTGCAAGCAGACAGGTAAAATTTTTGGTACAAACTGCATGTTTTCCAATGGCAAATCCAACCCCCTCCTTGTCACTTCTCTGTGATGTTTGATTCCATCATATCTGTCAGTCAGTACAGGCAAAGAAAATGCTTTTCTTTCTCAGTAGTGTTTATGACACTTTAAAAATGTTGTTCCCTTTCCCAGCTTAAGGTATTTTGTAATTAATTAGTTCCACAGAATAGTTGAATAGAGTAATATAAAAAGATGGGGATGTAATTTTCCAGTTATTAAATATATTCCACTGACAGATAAGATATATGATATATGATGGGCCTCTGGTGATAACTTTTTATTTTCAAGGAGCTTACTTCCTGCAGCTTTCCTGAATTAATATGATAATGAAGCTGCAAAAATATCTTGTAGGCATTGATGAATCAGGGTTTATGCTCTGTTATGTGGAATACTTACTGTTTAGCTACTGAGTTGCTTAACTGAACTTGTTACCCTGCAGGTTTTTGCATTAATTTTCCTGCATTGCTCCTCTTACAGTTGGCCCTGATTAGATCAGTTAACTGTTTTTTTTTTATTCAATAAAAGTATGTCATTTTTTTCCTCTAGCAAAGTGAGATCAAGTTACATCAGAAGAGAATAGAGCATTGTTTACCTACCCAATATTGGGTTTCAGCAACTACTCCCTTCTGTGAGAAAAGCAGCTTGCAGTTGTTTGTTTCAATCAATAAACTCCTGCTAATTTAATGAGGAACATGTATGTTAGCAGTATTTTGAGTTTATCAGAAGGGTACAGCCCTTCAGTAAGGGAATGCACTGGAATCTATAATTCTTTTACCATTTTGAGATAGTACAATGATGTATGTGTGACTGGATGTCTTCAGTTTCCATCAGTGTTCATAGTTACCAACAGGAGCTTTTAATGTTTCAGGATAAAGACAATGGGCATTTATGATACAGTAGCTCTAGAGAAGGCAGTTCCTTTCTCATACAAATATACACATCTTTATTTGGGAGTTCATTTTTAATTTACTTTTTAGAAATAAAGCTCATTTTAAGGAATATTTCAAGTGCTATAAAAAAGCATAAATGCTGTGTCAGTTTTGGTGTTACAGAGCTCCTTTTGTTATTACAGAGTTATTTTGCTGCCACAAAAATGTTGTGACTCTCACAAAATTATTTGTTTCAATGAACAGCAATAGTAAGAACTGCTGCCTTTGTGGTCTGAACATCAGTTTTAAAATATAAAGTCTTTCTGGAACTTTAGATTGAAGTCCCAGAAGGAACCTCTGTCTCTTGGCTGCTAAATTAAGAGGGTTTTGCAGTCTCTTGTGACAGATGTGTTGGCTGAGACCTTGCAAGGTCAAGTGCCCTCTGATCTGTTTTGGACATCAGCATTATTTGTCACAATGTGGAAGTATTCATTATCCTCACACTTTCCACTTACCTAAATGTCTTTATCTTCCTGTAATACCTTTCTAGTTTGTCTGTCTAGATTCCAATAACATGAGCTTTGTCTAGATCAAGTGAATCTCTTCTTCTACTGAAAGGAACATCCAGTGTGAGAAGGTGCTCTCCAAATGTCACATGATTGCAAAATACTGTTTTTAAGGCCTGGGATAGCAATTCTCAAAAAGCTGACTTCGTGCTGGACACCTGCAAGAAGAGCTACAGTGCTTGGTGATGGATCAACTCAGACAATAGGGTGTTTTCTTCCTTTAAATGCTTTTTGAACCAGAGGTCCTGTAATTCTAGCAGTGAGTGCTTGATGAAATATTTTTTATTCTGGTAAGGGAAAAAGCAGGTGACACTGTCTACCCCTGTGTGACCTTTCACATGAACTTTCTCATCATTAATTTTTATGTAAACCTTAGTGGGTCTGAGCTTTTCATTATCAAGATGCTAATAGCTTGACTGCACAGAATTTTAGCACTAAACTAGATTTTAATGACTAGAATGACAATGAAAAATAAAGTTTTATGAAGAAACTGTAGTGCTCCTTCAAGAAAACAATATATTAGTATTCTGGATGTATAGAAGGGCTCACAGTGTTGTCTTCAGAACATTTTATCATTTTTAGGGCTCTTCAGTTTTCTGCTATCAGCGCTGAATGTTTGAGATATTTATAGCAAAATACAGTAGCTGGTGTTTTGGTATCGTGCAAGAAAAATTTCTTGACATCCCAGGTTCATTACCTATGTGCGCTTATTTACAAGCTTGTCTTGCACTATTTCAGAATACTTTTGGCAGAGCTGGCATTGGAAAGTTACTGCAAATTATTAATAAAAAAGGGGGGTTCAAAGAGGCTATACTGTGGCTTGTTCAAAGTTAGACAATTTTATAATGTAAACAAAGAGAAAAAAACCCACTTTAACAAACACCCAGTACAAATCTACCTATGGGAGATTTAATAGTTTGTAGTAGTTGAATACCCAGTACAAATCTATATAGGTTGACATTGTACTTGGACAGATTTATGTAAAGTTTGTCTTTGAGTTTGGTGGTTTGGAAGTGGTTTGATTTCCAAAAGATTAGATTAGTCCAAGGAAAGCATAAAATAGATGAAGACTGCAGAAGATGTTGAAAGCAAGAAAAATCCTCAGGCATGAGAGAGTTCTCATTACTAAAAATATAATTGGGGATTATAGGCAAAGAGAAGTATTGCAAACTAAGTGGGGGATTTTTTTTTGCAATTGCAAATAGCTGTTAGTAATCTTCTAAAAATCAGTATAGCTAAGAGTAGTCACTGCAGTAATAATGGGTTCCTCCTTTAGTGAAAAGGAATGTTCCTAGGAAAATAAACAATTTTAGAATCCTAATATACCTATGACTTGGAGCAATCAATTTTTGCTGCTCATAGAGTGTCAACCTCACAACTTGTTAGACTTAGAATCACAAAAATTTGTAGCGTGGAGATTCTGACTTGTGATGATGGTACAAAATATTTTCTGTTTATTTCTGTACTTGTTGCTGCTCCATTTTTTTTTTCCTGGATTTGCACAGCTCTGGTCTGGTCTTTCAAAAGTTGACAGATTTGTGTGTGTTTTTGCAAAAGCTTTATATTGCCAATACTTTGGATTTTTAGTGCAGATTCTACAGCATTTAAGATGTTGCTGTCTTTCTGGAACAGCAATTAAATTGTTGAATGGAATTAGAATAGACTAGAACGTTAAAAAAGCAAATGCTGCCAAATGACAGTCTTTTTTTTAATAGTCTTTCATTGTGCATTGCTCCTCTACCTCAAGCATACCATGAGAAAAGGGCACATGCCATGAGCCAGACAAGAAATCATTGTGCAAATGTGCCTGTAAATGTCAGAGACTGTAAAAATAACTGCAAGGGACTTCAATTTAGTCTTATGTCCATACACTGTGTCTTGATGTGTCAGACCTACTGCACATTGACAGCTGGCTAGAGAGGACCCTTCATACTGTGGCCTGAGGCTTCAGCTCTGTGGGCCTGGCCCATGTTCAAAAATAACACTGGTTGCTGGCTTTATCAGAGTTGACTATGGGTTGGTCTGCACTGGAGCCTTTAATCACAGATCAGCAACTCTGCACTCAATAAACTGTTGGAACAAACCTTCAGTGTGGCAGGTTGAAAGCTTCACCTCTGGCCTGCCAAATGTGAAGTGGATTCACAAATTACCAAATTGCTGTCTCTAGTGGTAAGTGGTTTTGTAAGCCTGGGTGGTATTGGGGGATTTTTTAAAATTATTAACTGAGGAATTGAGAAAGCAACTGCTGTGTCCTTTTCTCCCTCTTTCAATTTTGTTACCTGCCATTTTCTGTTAGTTCTACAATGAACTTTGCAAGTTTAAAACTTTAAAACCTTGAAATGCACTGTGTCCTTTTCCAATCAACTTGCAAGTGTTTGATAGTGGTTGAAAGATAAGGGAGACACCAACCAAATTGCTCTCTTTCCTGCTTCTCTTCTTTTCATCATGCAGATTATCACAGGTTTTGGAAACTGTCACAAAAACAGCTAAGCACAGTTTGCTGGTCAGTCTGAGCCGTGTGGGGTTTCAGCACTATCTGTGTTTGCAGCTCCCTCCTCAAAGTCAGCAAGAGGGGCTCATGTGGCTGCGTGGGGAACAGGAGCTGAGCATTGAACAGAATGACCTTCTCAGTGAAACCTGTCTTTGGATTTAGGGTACCTCAGTGCTCAGATTTCATGAGATCTGTGGGGAAAGTCACTAAAAGTTGTGTGGTAAGTGCTAAGGATTTCTTTCCCAAAGCTATTTTTCTAAATGCCTTGTCATTTCATGGTGGAGATGGGGTTTTATTGTCTGGCACTGCACACTCCTTTAATTTCTTCAGGCAAGTTATCCAGCTTGCTTCCTATTGCAGATATCTGCTTCACTTGGTATTTCCAAGCTTGACAATCTGAAAAAGTAGATTAATCTAGTTATATATATTGAAATAGTGCCTTTGCTGTGGAACATTCTGTTGCCTTAAGTGAAGAGGTACAGTAATTTCACTAGAAACCACCCAAACATATAGTCTGGTTCGCTTTATTGCACCATTTAAGTTTCAGAAAAAAGTAATTTCAAACTTATTAGCACAATTATGTAATATCGCAATAACAAGTGTCAGGTATAGTTGTGATTACTTAGTTGTGGGATTAAATTCCTTCTGTCAGTTGGATTCACTGATCCATTATCTTCTGGGGTTTACATTACAACAGAGTAATGAAAACTTAAGCTCCAATCCTTCAACGCTCTGAACAGGATAGCAAGACAAGCTTTGAGAAAGCAATCCAGGTTCCTCAGACCGGTTCATGATAATGTCATGGTGATAAAGCTGTTCAAATAGCCGTGTACATTTACGGCTAAATGTCACTACAGAAACTGGTGCCCCTAGATGGTGCTATAACTCAGAGCCTGGCTTCTTTGGAAGGCATTTTCCTGATCAATTTTGCTTTGCCCAGGTGATGCAGGAGATGAGATGCCCAACAAAGTTAGCATAAGCTGTATTGATTTAAGAGACAACAATTAAACATAGAAAATTTTATGTAACATCACAGATGGCAAGGACTCTTTAGCACTATGAAAGGATTGAACTGTACATTTATGAGAGTTTCAGGGTGGATATTTCTTCCCTACCAGGAAAGAGGATTATAAGGATCTGTCAGCCACACCTGTATATGCATATGATGGTTTTGCACTGGTATCATACCCTGGATAAATAAGAATTGTTTACTTTCATTTAGTACAAAAGTAGACCTGATTTTCAAATTTACAAATGTTTTTGTAAATTATCTTTTTCACACAAATCAATTGCTGTCATTTAACATTGCTAAGCAGTTGAACAGAATAAATAACCTCTATAAAGGAAGCCAGTTAAACATCTGTGTAGCACTGGAATCAACGGGTTGGCTTCAGCATTTGCATCTTAAAATTAGTCTCAGTTCCTAACATCTATAGGATTTTTTATTGCAAATATTTCCAATTTCCAAATATAGATGATATGCTTAATTGTGCATAAATAAAACATAATTAAGAATAAAGGCATAAACAGCCTTTAAATTAAGGGAACTGTTCCAAGTGGTTCTCAGAAACTTCCAAATCAACTACCAATTTGCAGGTATAGAAATAGTGAAATGTGATTAATTTTGTAAAGTTGATCTAGAATTGTGTTAAGGTACTTCTGGAAATATTTGAAAATATAAAGATGCACACCTGTCACATGCAGAGATGACTTAATACCTCTTCCTAATGCATCAAAAAGCGTCAGTGAACAGCATGCAAGGAGTCAACATAAAATCTGGATCCTAAACTGAAGTTACAGAGCCAGCTATGGCAGGAGGAAGGACTGGAACAAGAAGGGGTGATCCACCACTGTGCAGAATTAGCCACTGACTCCTATTGGGGTTTCCCCCATTTTCATCTTTTAGTTTGCTGTGCTGCCCTTTGCCTGAACTGTCTCTGCACTGACTTCTTTGTGTCTGGTTCTGTGTAATCCCTCTATGACCCTTTCAATCATGTTGAATGCGAGGAATATTCCTTGGGTAGTTCAAAGATTCTGTTTAACTTTTTTTCCTAATATATCTTCATATTATTTTTGCTCAAAAAAAAACAGCTGAGTTTGAATATGGCTTTATCAGTGAGAGGTTTTTATACTCCTCCTCTGTTACACTGGTGCAAGTTCTTCATCAATAATGAACTGCTGAGATGTTACAGAGATCATGATTTGATCACTATATCTTTATTGCTTTTGAGAGTGCCTGGGAAGGGAGCAATGTGGCTTGACTTTAGGAGTTTTCATGACAGCTGCAGAAAATAGGTATTACTGTAGATTAAACAGGCCACTACAAATATTGAGAAGTGATCATTATGAAACCTCACATCTGCATGTTCAGAGAAATTATATGAGTGGTTCTTAAAACTACCCCCTTCCTACATGTCTGCAACTGAAGGCTACTATGCAAAAAGGGGTAAAAAATATTTAAAAATGAACAAGTCCAGAAAGGTTGGTGAACCCATGATGTGCATATTAAGTATCTACTTGTACAAACTCCTCTTCAGCAAAATGCTTGAGCCTTTTGGCTGTATGTCAAATTATGTCAGAGACTAATCAATAAAGAAGCTGTTAGGCTCAAAGCTGCTTCCAGCACGGTGTCTGTCCAGGAATATGTATGAATTTGGTGTGGGTGGAGCTTTGCTTATGTGTGTGCATATGCACATAAATTTTTTATCAGGCTTGTACTGATTCCATAGATGTAGGTGATTAGGATTGTAAAGCAGTTTGCTGAAATATTGTGGGGTTTTTTCTTAAGCAGTAAGAAACTGGCACTTATGGGCTGCTATTTTGAAGTACTGCTGCAGAAGCTTTGCAGGCTGAGCATGCTGGGCACACTGCACTAAGCTGAGCCAAGTTTCTGTAGCACAGCCTGAGTCCCTGGAGAGTCACTTTCTGTGAATGCAATCTTCCTTTAAAACAGAACCCTGGGACTTCACTGCTTGTCTTATTTGTCCAAGGGCACCTAATAGAACTCTTGTTGTGAAAGTGATTTTTCTCTTTCTTTGTGAATGAAATTCTGAGGGTAACAAGGATTTGATGTATTTTTTGATGGTGGGAGTATGTAGACAAATAGGATGTGTAAGGGAAGATGCTTTGTCTTTCTCCAAAATGTAATCAGAGTTTGACAAATCATAGAAAGCATGTAACAAGCGTGAGTTTAGACCTGCTGCTACCATTAGTTTCAATATAATAGAATTAAACTGAAAATAGAGTGTATTTGTGTGCCTTAAAATCGGTCATTATCATTTGCTATACTAATGAAAGTGGGCTGGGGCTAACTGGTATTAGTTGATGCAAATCCAAATTAATGTAATAACCTTCCCCTTCTGGATGAGTCAACAGAATTAACAAATGGTGTAATCTCATTTATTCCTCTGTGGTTCATAAAAGTAGTTCATAAATAGCAAAAGCAAATGGTATGTCAGGACTGCCTCTGATATAAGAAGGAAGGGATAAGTGTGCTTCATTCTTGTTTACACATCTTCCAGTTCCAAGTGTGTCCTATGATTTCAGAAAAGACCTTATAGTCTTATAAGGCTATTTGAGACTCTGTTATGGTTCACTTATCCTTTGAAGAGAAATATTTGGGAGGGTGTTTGCCTTGCTCCAGCCCACAAATGGCAGAATAAATATAAGGGAGAGATGTTTGAAAGCCAAAGGGATTCTTGACTGTGAATTTCCTTTAGGAGTAAGTGAAAAGCTGGTGCCTGCTCCATGAAGAGACCTGTGTATTCAAGTGCTACTTAGCCACCTGACTCAGGATTTTGTGTCTCTTTTAAGATCTGGAGTTTATCAGAATGAATTACATGTTGAGATTATATTTGTCTCTTAAAATTTGCTTCCCTGAAATATTTGCAAGTATCGTCACAAGAAAAAAGTTGTTTCTAAATGTTTGTAGTAGGGACCCTGTCCTTGTTTTATTTTCTATGACTTGCATTCTCTGCTTAGGCTTTGTTATTCCAGAGTACCTTTGTTCTGGGCCAAGGTAATATGCGGGAGATAGTTTTTTTTGAGATGGTTTATTTTTCCATTGCATAGCAGTGAGTAAAGGTTTCAATTCCTTTAAGCTGTGGTTCTACTCAGCTGGGTCAGAGAAAAGCTGTAATTGGAATATGAGAGAGAAAGGTATTTTCCTGGCTGAATTTCTGGTGAAAACTAGATTACACTGCAGAGATTCTGAGCTGAGCTTCCTGGTGTGATGAAGAACTTTCCTTCAGAAACAGCTTTTGATGGTGGCAGTGCAGTTCTTTACCTGACTTTTGCCTGTTTAGAAGTAGGACCACAAAAGAAGTGGCAGGTACCAGTGTTTTACTTCTCTATGAATTATTCCATGAGTTAGCTCTGCCTACTTTTGCCTATTTTTGTTTAAAAGTAGCTGCAGAATTAAGTTTGCAAATGTCAGCAAGAATTATAAACAACTAAGGGATGCAGCCAAAAATTCACTTTTTTCTTTAGATTGTTTCTAAGTTTATATCTTCTTTAAAAATAAAAGGGTTTATGTTTCAGTTTTGCAGTTAAATTCGATGCAATTTTCCCCTACAAATTATTCAGAAGATGAAGGCTTAATTTTTTGTCTGACTCTTTCTGACCTCTTCTTTTTGTACATTTAATACTCCTATAGATATTGTGCAAGATTTAAATCTTCTGGCAGGTTTGTAATTGAACAGTTTCCCTCCTGTCTGATTTTTTAAACCAATTCACATGCTGATGGATGTTTTATCCAGGAAAGAATTTTAAGAGCACTGATTATGATATCAAGATCACTAAACTTTGTCAAACCTTTCAGTAAAGATGCTTATCTTTTAGATTATGCCAGCCTTCCTTTGCCTAACCACTGCAGTTAGTAATAAGAAGGGAAGATTGCAGGATGTGTCAAGCTCACACCTAATGGATGCTTTTGGCAGCAAGGGGTAGTTAGATGCCTTTGAAGTGAATATTGCTGAGCCCCCACTGATCTTCAGGTTATGCAATGCTATGCTCTCACTGGGAGAGTGCAAAAGGCAGAAATGGGCAGTGGTGACTTATTAGCTTATTGGTCAGGGCAAAACAAGCTTACACCAGTGGAGTGTCAGTGGATTCATGATGATGCTTTTGGAGTACACCAAGTCACAAGGCAGCTTGACCTAGGTTCTGGAATGGAGCTGTATCATGGATGGATGGACAGGGAGACAGAAAACAGAGAATTCCTGCATGCAGCACTCAGTCTTCATTACTTGTCTTGCCTCTGGTTATTGCTAATACAGGTTCACTTTCTATCCTTACCTTGGAGCTCTGCACTTCTCTGCAGTGGTCCGTAACATCTTATCTGAAAGCTATTTTAGGGCTGTTTACTGCACTCTTGGTGCCATTATTCTAGTTTTTATGAGAATGCATCCTGCATTTTATATATACAAATCCTGTGAGTGAAATTGTATGTTAAAGGTTGCCTTCTGATCTTCAGTAAGTGATTGAAGCTAATTGATCTGAATTCAAGTACTGGAACAAATTCAGAAGAGAAAAGTGATCTCATGGTCTTTACTGCAATTCTGTTTCCTTTTGATAGTCATTCTGTCAGGGCAGTATTACAGCTGTGTTCTTGGCTGCTGCTCTGTCTTTAACAAAGCCTTTGAAATGCATGAATTTGTTGTTTATAATGTAGTTGACTTGGCTAGGAAATTCATGTTCAGTCTCAAGGATGTGAAATATCAGCATCTGATCCTAAGTAATTACATGAAAGGAAAAGGAAAACTAATTTGGTGAGATTGTCTTTTCATTTCTTTGACTTTGAGTTATTTGAGGTTTTTTTACTGTTCTATTTATTGGAAATGAGTCCTGAAGTAATGGAATAAACGCTTGTTATGCAGAGTGATAAACTGGAAGAAAAATAAATATTGATAAATGGTGAGTATATACAGTTTGCCCAAATGAGAGCTAAACACTTCAGGTTCTATGCTTCATTTATAGTAAGGATTGTTTCAATATCATTATTTTACTGAAAAAGAAACTCTGTTCTAGGAAATCAAAACTACTTTTCTGTTTTGACTATAATATTTTGTACTATATTTCAATTTTGTACTAAATTTCAATGGTCCAGTGTCCTAAATCTGTTTTCATCGCATTTCTGACTCGTACACATGCATTTGAACATAAGATGAGGAATTCTCATATGTCTGTTGTTTGGCTCTAATGGAAAAGTGACCTGGATCTGCAAAGTGCAGCCAGCTCTTCACATGTTGTGTCCCCTGGCCTAACATACAGGAAACTTGAGAAATCCTGAAAGGTAATACTGAATTTTTTCTGTTCTTTAGGATAAGAAAGGATAAAGGAATTTTACAGATTTCATAATCCTTAGTGTATTCTGTTAAATGCCATCTCATTATTGCTGAGTCACTCTGCTCTTCAAGGAGGCATATTGAGGGAAATCTAAAGGGTTATCTCCAGAAGTGGGGCAGTCTTGATTCCTTCCCTGTCTTCATGTGAACACATTTTTTCTTGGCTGTAACTGGAAAAAGCACTGGAAATTAGAAATAAGCTTTAGGGGAATGCACCTGCCAATACCTAGAGGGAATTGTTCTGATCTTAGATTCTGTTCTTGCACTTGGCAAGAATTCTCCTTCACTCCTCTGCATGTCTTTCTAGGCTAATCTCTACAAGTTTGTCTGTTCTAGCCCAAAAATAAAGCTATCGTCAGGATTTATCTGGTAGCTGTTAGTGGCCTAAATGCTTTTTCAAGGTGGGAGACTGAGGCCAATGCTGTAGGTCTGAAACAGTTTTTTTCCTTGATATCCCATTTGTATGTGCCTAATGTGTTCCAGGGGTCAGAGTTGTGTTTGCATTACTGACACGAGCTGTGTCTTTTGACAAGCATTGAGCAGAATTCAGAAAGGAAACCTCTTCGCTGAAAAATATTTCATTTGAAGAGACACTTTGTGTTGTTTTGCATCTTAAAAAAGCAAACAACCAAGCTCCCAGGGTATGATGCCTATCTTTTCCTCATTAAGCCAGCTCTAGATTTTCATGGGCGCCTTTTACTTCAAGGAGCATCTGATGGGTGATTATTGACTCTGAGCTATGCTGTACTTTTTGGTTGCCACACAGTTTGTATAACATTTAGTGTTGGTTGTCACACAGTTTTTATATTATTCAGTGCTGTAAAGTGCACTTGCAAAAAAAAAGAAAAATCTCAAATTAAAGTATGTATGGATGCCATATGGCTAACTGTACCCAGAATCACTATCCCTGTTTCTCTGCATTCAAAGAGAATATAAAAATTGAAAAAAAGTCTCCCTGTGTTACTGAAATATTTTTGCTATTTTTTAGCCAATTTTCTCTTAGCAAAACTATAATAGAATAATGCTGTTTTTGAAGACTCAAGCGTTACTCTGTAAGGAAAAAAATCATATAGAGGCCATAGCTTCTGATTTAAACATTTTCTACTGTTTTTGTAATAATTTGTCATGACATGGAAATGTTTGAGCTGACAATACTCCAGTATAAATCTGGCTGGATTTTTCATCCAGACATCAGCTATGCCATGTGTTTCCTTGGTACCACTGTTCCTTGTACTGTAGTTGGGCTCCACTAATATTTCTGCTGTGATGGGAAAATGCAGCAACTGAGAATCTTGTTAAATGACAATAAAATTTCTCTGTGAGGGTGTCTGTCATATCCTTTGCCTAAGAGTCTGGAGAAGCATTTACTGACATGGAATTTCTTAAACTGGCATTCATTTATCACATTGCATTTGAAAAACATCTGAGGCCTTCTGGCCTGTGGCCTTGTTGCTTGTATTTGTCACCATTTGATTGGTTTTGTCATGCTTTCATTTACTGACAGCAAATGGAGGCACATTAATTGTTTGATGTGGATGAATTTTAGTCAAATAGACATTTTTGTATAAAGTTTCCTTTTTTGCAAAATAAAGCTTGTCTCATCACCAAGGGAAGAAGTCTTTGTTATCTTTTCTTTTTACTGAAGAGCCTATGCTGGATTTGTTTCTTACATTAGGAAGCCTTTGTGCCTAACACATTTGGCCTTTGGCAGTAGAAGTCAATTTAATACTTTCTCTCAAGGCCAGTTTCCAGCTGCTCTCGGTTTCTTACTCAGAATTGGTTGGTTTATTTATTTTTCTCCTGCTCAACCATTGATTTAAAGGATTATTTTTTAATCTTTCTGTGCAGTCTGACAATTGCTAAAGGTTTTCCTCCTATTTCTCCCAGATACCGTCTGGTCACTGAAATTCTGTTGTAGCAATTCAACATATGCTGTAAGCTGTCATGTGAGAGGGAAGGTTGATTCAACCTTCTTCCTACTTTGGTTTCCTAGGTGGTTGTGATCAGAAGGGTCATTGTTTTCCTGAGCAAACAATCCAAGGGCAGCTGATTCAGGAGCCAGTCAGGCAACCCCAGCATGCCTGGTTACATGAGAACATCCTTCCTTTCCCATTTTCCTTGTGATTCAGTCAGAACATCACTGCTTACATGGGTTGTGGAAACAACTTTCTAGTTATTCTAGACTACTTTGAGTCATTCCTCAGTCTTGGCTCACAGTATGGTTAGAAGATTGCTTTCCATGTGATGGGATTTTAAAGCTTTTGATTTCTTTTGTCTGTAACGCTCCATGTGGTCTTGCCAGGGGAAGAGGGGGATATTGCTGGTTTCTTTGTCTCATACCTGAAAGACTCAGGAGGAGGATCTAACAAAGTCAGCCTCTTGTGCTGTACTGTTACTGTAAGGATCTGCAGACAGCTGGTAATATATACAGTAAATACAGGCCAGAATGTTCCTATTTTATTCCCAGTTTCATTGAAATTGTGGAGATGAATGAGATATCAAAAAGAATTGCCACAGAAAGAAACTGCCTGAATTTCAATCAGGGTCAAATCATTGAACACAGCTGTGACAGATGAATGCAAAATTTAGTAAAGTATCTATTGTGAGACTGTAAATTGCATTTCTCAGATAGTTGACATACTACTTGGCCATGTAATCAATCTGGGTTAAACACTTGCACATAAATTATTTTTGCAAACTGTTCCTTGAGATACAGATGATGAACCCCAATTATAAAAGAGATAAATGCTTTGTCCTTGTTGTTTCTGTGTTTGGAAGAGGTTAAAAAGCACTTGTTTGTAGCACCAAGGGAGTTTGTTTTGCCTTGAAGGAGTTATTACTGGATTAGAAGCTGCAGAGTTATGTAAACTTTTGAAACAGCTTTCCTACTTTTGTTGCTGGAGAAATTCAATCATTCTGGTAGCACATTGAAATGATAATATAATCTGTGACCTGGGAGAGCAATTTAAAAAAGGAGGGAGAGGAGAAGATCTGAGATGTGTTTCTTCAGAACTGCCTTTATTAGGGGTAGTAATATCAACTCAGACCTCATGATGGAGGCAGACACACCAAACTTGTGTAACTTAACAGACACCTTGTGTGCCAGTAGCAATTCCCTAATGTATTTATAATTTAAAAGCATGTTGTTCAGAATATACAACAAAATAGCATGGTGCAGTGTTAGCCACGAGAGAAACCCACACTTGTGGAGTCTAAAAAAACAACTCAATGCTAGAGAACATCCAGCATAACATCTGAAATGACCACAGAATGCAGAAGCTGCAGCTCAGCTCCACAAGTCACACGGGTGCCACTGTGAGTGTGGCTGTAAATGTGCACTGTCCAACCCCAGCACGAAGGGACTTGGCAGAGACTGGGACTCACTGACAACATCTATAGCCAGCTACATGACTCATGCAGGCATTTGCAATTAGATGAGAATATCTGATAAAAGCTGGGCATAAAACCTGCTACAGCAGCTTCATAAAGATGCCAAGATGAATATCAGTCATATGTTAAATATGAACGATAAGGAAGTATGAAGTTATCCTCTGTTTTATGCAAATGTTATGTGCAGAGAAAAATACAGGTTGCTGCTGCTGTTTAACAGAAGCATGGCAGCAGGCCTTGGAGAGACCAGAACAAGAGGCTTTAGGGGCCTGTGCCAATCAGCAGGGAACAGGGTACTGTGTGTGTTTCTAAATACAGTATATGTTTAGAATAATTCCAGAGAACAAAATGGTTAGACATAGGAAACATGCAGCAGGATAAGTAATCAGTCCTAATCCTTACAGCTTTATCTCTGTAGTATGTGTCCTCATTTTCAGCAAGAGAGGAAACTGATGGGCAGAATTTATCCTACACACATGTAAACCATGATGTTCTTGCTTCAATATTGCACCAGACAGTCAAAATATACCCAAGAATCTGTTCTTGTGCCTGTGTCATTTCTCTGTATCCCAATGTGCAGAATTCACTGTGGTTTATATAAATGAGACATCAGTATCATTTATGTCATCTGACATTAGGGCCTTTCATTCCTGTTGTAAGAAGAGGAACTCTGGTCTTTGGTTTGGGGAACACATTCCTCAAGAAGTTAAAATGCAAATGAGTAATGTTAGCAGATGGGGTCCTATATCATGAAAGTAGAGAGATTCTCCCAGAGAATAAAAACTGCTAAAGGGCTGCTACAGTACAATTATATTGAATTAGGTACTCTTCTTCCATAAGATAATGACTTTGTCTTTTGATGTGTTCTGGTAAGATCCCTCAGTCCTTTAAATCAACGTTGAAATTGCAGGCAAGCAAAAATTTAATAATATCAATTATTAGTGATATAATTTGCTGTCTGTGTCCCTTCCTGGGTCTGTCATCTGTTTTCTTCAGTGAGAAATAATTAGGTATTTTCAGATGTTAACCTAGCAGTTGATGAGTCTTAAATTATTAGAAATAAAATATCTAAATTCAGGAAATCATTAAAAATGGTTGTTACTGCTTACAGACCAAAGTTGGTTAAACATCTCAAGGAAAATGTGTATGGAAAGTTATTGATAAAATATTTTTATATCTCAGAATGGTGTATACTAAGAGCCTGATCCCTCACTCCAGCACAGCTGTAATGTTTGTGCTGTACTGTAGCTATTGTGTTTCAGCCTTTCTGCTTGGTGTGCTGTGTAAGGGACACGGTCCTGTGGCAATGCACTGGGCAGCAAGGTACCAGCCCTCAGCTCTTCCTGTAGCTGAGTTGCTGTGTGGCTCTGATGTCTTGGTTTCTATGAGTGCTGCAGTGAAACTGCTGAAAATGTGTATCTGCAGAGACAAGACTGAGATCTCAGTTTGTTATCTTTGCGTTGATAGCTGGTTGTATAACTTGAAAAGCTCTGTGGTTTCTGCAGTGCATGTCTGCCTTGCTGTCCATGCAGAGGCTGGCATAGTGAATTTGGGTCTCCTTTACACAGATTTTCAGTAGTGTAAATGGAAACAAACGCTGCAGCAGTAAAGGCATTAATGCTGACACTTGGCACAATCAGTGGCACATCTCTCAGAGAGCGGATCAAGCACTCAGTCCGTTTGTAGCCTTCTTAGTCAGCTTGTTTAATTACAGGTGTCCATTGTTACATTGTTTCAGAGGCCCTTGAAGTATTACCCCTACAACTTGTCTTCTGTCATTCGTCCTTTGGAAGGTTTTTTACGTAGGCAGGAAAATAAATAAGTCAGACCTTGCATATTTTCATGGTTAGGGCTTAAGACTCTCTCTGGAGCTCTCATATGGGAAAATGTAATAGAATTTGCAAATATTAAAGTTCATGTGTTCCTGGGCAGGCAATATTAAAGGCAAGTGTTACTTTAATGGTTTTCTTTAATACCTCACTCTAATGACTCAGATATAGCTGGAAATCTTGGAAATAAATGAGAGTTTCTCAAAGTTATTGACAGATGGTATGTATGGATGTTTTGTAAAATAATTACTGGGAGTCAGTCTCCAGCAAAGACAGGTTGCAGTGTTGCTGTGCCAAGAATAAACAAGCAATTCTTTTTTTTTAATTGTAGCTTGTTGCATTTCAGAGTAAGAGCTGTTATGAGAGAGTTGTATAAAAGCTTTCTGTATAGTTCTGTAACACATGCCTCGCCAGGCTGAGTACAATCTGACTAATCAGTCATTCCTAATTTAGCAGTGTAGTTTTGCTAAAACATTATGTTCTGGTGTTACTGATTTTGTTTGCCATTTTCACAGTTGAAGTAGAGCTGAGCATCTGATGAATTGAGCCCACATCACAATCTCCTGCAGCAACTAATGACAAACGTCCTAGCCAGGGGCACTCTCACCTTTCTGCCCAGCTTGCAGTTCTGTAATCTTGTAGTTCTGATGCACTCCAGGAGACTGTTTACCCTTATTAGAGGTGTTTCCATCAGAAAGCCTTGCCAAGGGAATTTTAGGTAGTTCTTCTGTGGGGTTTAACATCTTTTATCAACTAAATCCAAAATTCGTTTGGCCTGGTGCTCACTTGGGGCAGCAGGGGTGAGAATTGACTAAAGGAAGGACAGAAACTTCATTGAGCATTTACATGGCAACCATCAAAACTTTTCCAGAATTTGTGTATTCTCATATGCTTCTTTCATGTGCATGCATATATGAAGAGAAATAAAAGAAACTATTTTTATACAGTTAAATAAAATCCTATTTCAGTAGATAGAGCCTGCTTTGGGATCCAGTGCTTCATCACTGTTAAGTATATAAGACTCAAATGCCACAAAAACGTGTTTGAATACATTTGGTATTCAGACTGCAAAAACTGTGTTTTGGGTTGCTCATGTTCAAATCAATTCAAGTATCCAGCATATTTTGAGTATCCGAAGTATCTTAACAGAGAAAATGTATGGCAAGGCTTACATTAAGCTCTTTAGGCTGAGAACCAAATCTCCACTGCAGAGTTACTGTGTAGTGCAGCTTTCCATTTGTAAAATTGAAGGAATAGAATACAGTGTGAGACTAAACATACTTAAGGTTATGACATGCTTAGTGGCTTTTTAATAGTTGCATGAGTTTTTAATCACTGGAATAGTAGAAGCTCCTTAGAATATTACATAATAGCCTTAGCAAAACTTTAAAAGAGTCATCCAGATTCAGACCATGTGTCCTTATGGGATCTGTATGTGTGTAAACCTCTACCAAGTTCTCATTGATTTCTGCCTTGTGTGAGGATTTTATGTCTCATTCATCAGAAATACAGGCACCCTGTGCACCTAATGAGCTTAAGGTATTAATTTAATTGTTATTTTCCCTGAGAAGGCTAACTTGACAAACACACAATATTGACCTTGGTGTGACTGTTTAGGAGAGAACTCCACTATGATATTTTGTTCATCTCAGATGTGAAATTTCATTGTCATTTGCAATTAAGGAGCTGACAGAAAAAATCCCTCAGTATTTAGACATCTTAGTTCAGGTGACATCTTGCTCTTTGGGATGATTTATTTCCATATCCTTTGGATTGTTCAATTCTGAAGCTGTTTGGAATGTCATATATCAATGCAGTTGCATCTTCTGATTTTAATCTCAAGATGTAAACTTGCCTTTGCAAACCTATACTAATAGCAATATATAGAAACATACTTGTCAGCTTAAGAAGCCTTTAATGCTGAAGGGAAATGTAGAGTTGATCTGGCTCAGTGTAATTCACAAATAATGTAACTGAACAGGATTTCTGCTGATTGGATACTATTCAAGTTCCTAACCTAAATAGTAAGTAGAATAAAATCATAATAGTGATGTCCCTAAACAGTCATTCTTGAGATTTAAGTTGTATCAATTTCTATAATTTTAAGATATTCAGGTCATGGAATGCTGTGGCCTGACATATTTTTCTGATGTGCAGTGGTCAGGTTATTCCTAAATTAAAATGGACTTGACTTCATAGAGTCAAGTCACAAGCCTTCAACATCCTCATCAGAGGGTGTTCCTTTTGATATGTTCTTTCCCAGTGCACATCCATCCTGCTCCCATAGGAATGTTCCCTCCATTGCTAGTGCACAGCAGCGATATTCAAAAGCCAGGAATGCACCAGGAGATTGATTCATAGCATGCAAAGCCATGCCCAAAAACAAGCACTCACCAGGGGTGTTTCAATATATTTACTGCAGCTTCAAGTAAGCAAAGAAGAGATGCTTCTTTACACAGTGTTTTAGGTAAAAAATAATGTAGCTCTCAGTGGGAAATTATTTTAACTGAGTTGCCATCATGAGGTAAAAATTTCCTGTCTAAAGAGCCTTACTAAGGCTGGGGGAGGAGAAGGAGGGAGAAGAAATTTATGGGCAGCAAGTCTCTTCCATAGTGCTACCTTTTATGTTACTTTCTTTTTGTGAAAGTCTTTTCAAACTCAAAACTCTGCAG
>VZTB01012900.1:999546-1104237 GCA_013397245.1 Thryothorus ludovicianus | reverse complement strand
TGTCTAAAGAGCCTTACTAAGGCTGGGGGAGGAGAAGGAGGGAGAAGAAATTTATGGGCAGCAAGTCTCTTCCATAGTGCTACCTTTTCTGTTACTTTCTTTTTGTGAAAGTCTTTTCAAACTCAAAACTCTGCAGGAGAAATAGGCTGTTGTACCTCAAGCAAGAGTCTCATAACTGCTATTTCTGAAGCATTTGGGTACTAAAGGATTTAGAATTCCAACGCGTAATTTTAGTACGTGTTGAAAACATTAATAAATTACTTTGCAGTTTTGTACCAAAATAGGCTTCTGTTGTGAAGCAGAGGTTTCTAATATGCAGCTAAAAATTGCTGTCTTACAGTCCTTACATCCTACAACATTGCACTATCAAAATTTAATAGGATTTATACACTGTGAAAAGACGAGAACCTTCAAATTCAGTCTAAGACTTGACTCTTCTTTATAAAAGCTGATGGAAGGAAGAAAGTCTTTACTCTTCTCTGGCTTTACTTTCATTGCTTTGAAATTTAAGTATGAAACAATGATCTGAAATGTTTTAAAGCATCAGTATTACAGTAGCATTTTGCATCTATCAAATCTTTCATTGATATAATCTCTTGTTACATAACACGGTTGTTGGGTGATAAAACAGAAATAGAAAGAGTTAGCGTGTTCTGTGCTGCTGTGCCCTGTTGTTTTCCAACTGCCCCATGCACTCCTTCTGACCAGGAGTAAAGGAACTTCAGCAGGGTGGTCTGTAGCATTCCATGACCCTGAAGAGGCACTGTGGTAAAACTGGCACAGAGTTGGGACTTGTGTTCCACACATCCAGCAGAGTGTCCTGCCAGGGATTAGTTTCATATTCATGTGTATGCAATCTGCATGCACTGTTGAACACTAACTGGCTTTAGATTGTTTAAATTCATCATTCAAAATGCAATTTTGCCCTTTTGTGTCTTGGAGCAAAAATGTGGCTGAATGAATTGGAACACTTCTGCCTAATTAATGAGTCTTATATGTCACCTCATTGAAGAAGGATATGAATGATGGATTAAATGCTGCCTGTCTTCCTCTGTCATTACCATATGTGTTTGTGCCAGTGTGTGTCAAACTGGCACTCATGCATAAGTGAGAGATGAATGGGATCCCTGCACTTTGTCCTGATCCTCAGACTTGCCAGTAGGAATAAAGAAATGCAAGACTAGCAAGGTTTCTGCTATACTGGATTATGGAGCTGTGCAAAAGAACCAGCTATCAGTCACTCAAAGATAGAGCTGGGGGTTTTCAAAAGAATAGAAATGCAGTCACAGAGCATTTGCTAAGAGCAGAAGCAGATATGTACTTAGTCTGGAAGACATGAAGAGGCTTCAGGGCACCTCTGTGTAACAGAATGATACTCATTCAGAATAAGGTTTGAAGGGTCTGCTGGAATTCTGAATGAGAAAGGAATTCTTATGAAATTGGTGCATGCATTTTGATTGAAGAGTGAGCAGTTTTTCTTGTGCTCAATTCTTTTCTCAGTTTTCCACATGCAAAATTCAAATTGATTAGGAATCATTAGGAAGAGTGCATTGGAAATAATTGCATCTATAAGAAATGCAGGATCCCATGTTAATTGATAGAAGTTGTGCTCTTAACAGTGTATGACTTCAGCTTTTCCACAGGCTTGAATTTTTTCCTTTTTGGTTTGTTTTGCTGCCTCTTGAAGTGTGCATCAGCATTGGAGTGATAGAGCTGCCCCTTCAGAGACATCTTTCTGAGTAACACGCCTGGTTAACTATAGTGCAAAAACTAGGATTTAATTTTAAAAAGAAAAAAAAATCTGTGACAGCTGTTAGTACATATTGAGGGTCACAGTATTGTGTTACTATGGGAGAGTTACCACAGAAGATTTCCCTGATTTAGTCCACTAGTCAACCCTGAAATGATTTCTCACAGTAGGGCACACATCCCCCAAGATAGGTGTGGAAGTCTTGGCTGTAAATGAATCTCTCTTCTGCATCCAGAGCAAACAGTAGGGCATTTATTCAGTTATCTCAAGTCTTTTATGGGCTATTGGGCTTCAAACTGCACTTTCTCATCCTGAGTGCTGAACTCCTCACACCCAGTGCAGACCTGGTCCCTTATCTCTGGAGCTTACGGCACTACTCATCAAGAGCACACTTTCCTTAAGAGTCACTGTTCCGTGCTAGTGACTGAAACCCTCAGATGAAAAGAAGGGGCAGGAGTTAGCAGCCAAGTGAATTATTAAAATCAAAACAACTGTCTGCACATTTTGGCGTAATATTTCTTATATAATCAACATTTCTGTGGTTAGCAGTCCAATTTTCCCTGAGATACAGAATCCTTGTGAGTTAGAATATGCTAATTTGTCCCTTTGATACGTGGTCAAGTACCCCTTTGTAAGCTGTTAATAATGCTTTTAAATATATTTTCTGAAATGTATTTTGAAGAAGTGTTAAAATCAGTGATGGTTATTTTTTTAGACAGATGGTTTTTCTCGAAAATTAAAATTTCCTAGAACTATAAATTTGTAGAAGTAGACTCCCCTTGCACTAAATAATCTGTTTTCAGCAGTGTATTCTATTAGTGAATCCTTAAGCTTACAGAAAACAAATAATTATGTGTAAATAAGTGAAACATATGTTGTTGTAGTGTGGCAGCAGTGGAGGGAAGACAGTAGTTTTTCTGAAAATCACTTCTGATTAGTGCTGATGAAGGATAAAAGGAAGTATGTCAAATTAAGTGGATTTTATGTATTATTTAATTGAAATCATTTTACCCCAACAGGTAGGTATTTGTCTTTTGCTGACAAGAACACCCACGCACTCTTTCATTGATTTTGCTTGGACACATCAATATGGCTTTGCTGAAACAAGCAAAAGCAGCTCATTATCTTTTTGTGCTCTTTCCAATTCATCACCCAGGGCAGTCCTGTCCTTATATTGTTTAATAAATCTCACCACGCCATCCTGAAGGCTCTGAGCACACAGGGCTGCACCACAACTCTTACCCTTGGATCCATTTTTTGGCACAAGCACACTGGACTCAAGGATTGCCAGCTGCCTCTTTGATATAGATCCTCATCTGTCTTTAAAAATAGAAAACTACTTCTCTAATTTTGAAAAACACTTTTTTTCTTGTTAACCTTATTGTGACTTTAAATTTCAATTTTCCAGTCATTACGTTACCTGAAAATGCAAAGATTTTAATATGCAAAGTAAGATTATTATTCTATATCCCATCTTTGATTTCAAAAATAAAAGGATGATTCTTGCCACAACTGCTTGAAAGAAATTGCTCTGTTGAATTTCTGAACATGGACAGATCTGAGAGTATAGATTACTGCTCCTTTATAAAATTGTATCTTTAAATTTGTATAAGCACAAAGGAACTTGCATTCCATTGTGATAAGACATAATACCTTGTCCAGATTTTGATTAAATGTTTGGACTAAGGTTCAGGGATTTATAGACAGTATGAGGCACTTCCTTCTAATGCTGTGCAGTGTGAAAGGAATCAGTTCTGTGACCAACTGGATTTACAATGTTGTATCACCATATATATATGTGTCACAATGTCTTTCCCTGTGTCTTTGACTCAGCTGGAGTACTAGTTTCAGTTCTTGTTGTCCAAAAGCTTGTCATTGGAATGGATTTTTTTTTTCAACAGTTAATCTGGAAATCAATATAACAGAACAAATATAATTAAGAACAAGGTAACAGTCTTTTGAAAGAGATGCTTTATATTCCAGAAGTATCCTTTCAAATTATCTACAGAAAGCATGTTTATTTTATCTATTGGTAAAATATAGGCTGTATTAAGATGGAATGAATGTGAACTGTGAGATCATCAACAGAATGCAACAGTGGCATTGAAGTGGCACCATAAGTCAGTTTCAAAGCAATTCTGGTGCATCAGTTCAGTATAAAGCATGCATGAGATGGATTCAAATGAAACAAAGTTAATCTGGGCAATAAAAAAGCCATGAGAAGGTGAAGAAAGTATAAAATGCAGACTAATTCGCATACTCTGTCAAACCACTCAGAATTCTCTTAATAAATCTCCACAAACTGAGCACATCAATCAGTATTCTACATGGTTATGCTAGGAGACCTAGTAAATATGATAATTTGTCATACACTTGTATGCTTAGTGAAACGAATGAGTTAGATTTTCTATTAGCATTTTATTCCTGTAAGTCTTGTAACAGTCTTGCTCTCCACATGCAATTTATGCCACGATTCATAAATTGTTCTAGAAACTGATACAAACTTCTATCTGCTCTGAAAAATGGCTGGATGACTTGCAATTTTCAGAGAGATGTTTGAGATAAGATTTCTTTTCATCTCTGTGTCACATTTAGTCACTGTTTCACCATTGTTTTTTTTATTACTGTACAAATTTATGTTGACCTTGTTATTCAGATCCTTTAATGTTCTCTACATTCTCTCTGTAAGTGAGCTGTTTGGATAATGCACTGCTTTATAAAATTCTTTAAAGCAAATAATAATTATTAATGCCCTCATTGTGATATTTGACAAAGAACACATGGCCTTATTCTAGCAAAGAGATTTTACTAGATATTAGTGCCTGACAGAATTTCTAAAAGTGAAATCGGAGTAATTGATATGTCAAGAGAACTTAAATTTCAGCTCCCTGGTTCTTGATGTAGTACTTATCAGTTTAAGCTGAGCCTTTTTAATGTGCTACAGTCTCAAGTAATTTGGTCTTTCCTACAGAAAAATCTTCACTACAGTCCACAGAGTTCCTAATACTAAGAATAGAAGTACATAGACTGTGATGCTACAGAGAGCGAGTTTACACAACCTTCAAGTTACTCTTTGAAAAGTAAAGACACCTCCCTAGCAATTGTGTCAGCTTTGAGAATCAATTACAGCAAACCTTCAGCTACTCCTGATTTTATGCAATTCTATTCTAGATTGTTAGTATCTAATTTTATTCCTTTCACCTCTGGCTCGTATTTATTGATTTGCATTCTGTGCAATCAATATGTCTTTCAGTATAGATCATGTCGTATTTGTTGTTTTAGGATTCTTATGATATCATTAATCAGTCTCCAGAACTTCCCAGGCACTTACTGCAGTATTATGTAAGGTGCTTACATGATCAGAATTGGCTTCTGATAAGATATCATCTCTCTTGTCCATATTCTTTTCCACTGTTAAGAACAGCTGCAAATTACAGCTGCTACCAGCTAAGTAAAGGCATAAGTAAAGCTTCTTTGTCTCTCTGCAGTACCTCTCTACTCACATGCAGACTGCTTTGACTGCAGAGGTAACCCAGAGCCTCAACCCCCAGATTCCTTTCCTTCTGTAAAAACAGGTTTTTTTTACACCTCCGGTGTAGTTTTGACGCAGGGGCTGGTGAATGCTGATGATTTTCAAGGTTGTTCCCATTGTACTGGCAGCAGATTGTGTGGGTACAGCACCTAACAGTGCTTCTCCTTTATAGTCTCATTAACACAGATACAGGGCTTGCTTAAAGCTGCCAAATGTTTGCACAAAGTCTAGGTGCCATTCACCTTCAAATATAGATATAAACTTAAAGTTACTTTTTTCAGTTCATGACGCTGTTAATATTGCTGAAAAGGTGAAGAAAGACATTAACATAATTGTTCAAAAGATTTTGTATCATTTTTGAAATCTTTTCCAGATCTTTACGTGGGTTTCCTCACGGAAGATGTGACCTGCTGTTTAAGTCAATCAAAAGTCTCCTTTCAACAGGAATTATGTCAATTACGCTGATGTTTTCATTAGTTTTTTTGTGTAAAGAAGTTTCCTCGTGTCTTATTTGTAGTGGAAAAAATTAATTGTATTTCAACAGTGGCTTTCTAGTTCATGCAGGTTGAGCAGTCTTGCCAAGCTGTGCTAAGAGCATCAGCTTGTTTCTTTAGAGATTGTCTGGTTCTGTTTAAACGTTCAGTGGTTTGCACTACTCAGCCCACCAGGACTCTGTTATGTTACCTTTTTTTAAAAAAGGAAATAGAGTTCCAAGGACTTGGTATATCCTTTCTGTAATAAAACATACTGAGCTACTTTTCCCAGAATCTATGATTATAGGTTTTATTGGCTTGGGTTGTTTGAAAGTTGAAGCTTTTACTTTCCTAAGTACAATTACTGTCCATATATAACCAATGTCCCCACTGTATGTATAACATTTGTTATAGCTGTGTAAATGGAAAATAGGCATAGCAGTCATTTGCATTAAAACAGAGAATTTATTCCTTTTGATACTGAAAAACATCCAGCCTGCACAATTAAGTTTTCTTTGAAAATATTAATGTAATTAAAATGCAGAAAAAGCTATTTGAATACTCCTTAAGCCTACAGTTATTTCAAAATAATACAGTTATTCTAACATTACACAGATTTAAAAAGCAAGAAACATTTTTAGTACGGTGTGGTGTTTTTGACAAAATCTTTTTTTATACTTCAGAACCATGGAAATTTGAAGAGGCGCTGGCTAAAATACCAATATCTTCAGAGCTGGATGTTACACGCAGAGAATAATTCAGCAGTTTGAAATTTGGAACATAAAAATCTAACCTTGAACTATTTTATTAATGTCCCAAATCGCCTGAGCTCATGAGACCACCTCTTCTCAGACCGTTGTAACATGGGTGAGTGCTTTGGGAGCATAAGAATCTATGTCCCAGGAAATATGGAGGTAGGTGTAAGGCTTTTCCTTCTCTTTTATTTCTGCCACAACTGCACTCTCAGTAATTTGGGAAGATTTAATATCCTGTAGCTGCAGATGTCCAGGTTGGTTGTTCTTATGCATGTTCTCCTGTGTATAGCTATTGCTGTTACATTGGTTATTGCTGCTGTATAGGTATTGTTCATTTACTGTCACTGTAGTCTTGATACAAGTTGAAATGAGTCTGACAAATTTATTCTGATTGATAGTCTGATCCCTGATTTTCAGGTTGGGAGCTGGGTGTTGTATGAACTGGGTCAGTATGACCAAGGGCATCAGTGTTGACCCACTAGGGGTAGTGGCTTGAAAATGAACATGAAGAATTTGCTTGCACTTTAATTTGCATGAGTTTGATTTCCAAAACAAGGATCTGAACTTCCAGTAGAGGAGTATGAAACAGAACACATGTTATGAAGACTTAGAAGTGTGAGTGTAAGGACAAGCATTGTTTTTTGATAAAATGATAAATGCCTCATTAATCTGAACAGTATAAATATGGTGGTATTGACTTTGCATAAAAAGTAAGAAAATATTAGGTTATTGCATCTGTCCCATAATATTGTGTTGCTCATTATTCTGGGAGACGAGTATTATTTCAGAAGTAGCTTTGTTTACACTCCTTATTGGACCATGTACTCTCAGCATTATCTTTAGTTGAAGTATTTTTTATGTCTATCTTGCTTCTTTCTGTACATCTTCAAGCTATTCTTGCTTAAAATTACCAGGACAGACAAAACCTTTATCCATTTGGTCTCTCAAGTACACTTTACTCAAGACTAGGTGTTATGATTTAACTTTCGAAGGATTTGTTCATCCCTCTTTGTTCAATAGTAACTTTGACTTTGTTTTTCTTTGTGATAGCCTCTTGTACTCTAGTGTTAGTAAAGCAGTAGCAAAAGGAACAAACAGAATGGACTACAAACTTGCCAATGAGTTACCCCACTGATTTTTGTCTTGTACTTTCTTTCTATGCATTTGTATCCAGAGGGCTTTAGCTACTGATGGCAGCTATGGCCCTAATGCAACCCTGTGTCCTCAAGTACTTTGAAACTTTTAGGGCTGTATGAGAATCTAAGTATTTCTTTCACTCTTTAATGGTGATAACTTGGTATACATTGTAAAAGGAGCAGAGGTTATGTCTTTTCCCTGACAAGACACACTGCATGTAAAATAAGGAGTAAAATATTTGAGGCATCATGACTTTGCTCATGCCATCAGGTTAATCCTTGCTATTTGGAATTTTCCATATATCCATAGTACAATGCATTTTCCTGCTGAATAATTATATGCTTCATTCTAAACTATGTTCATAATGTATAATGGATTATTAGGAAAGGTGTTAAATCTAAATACCAGCTTTCTTTTGTGACTTATCTATTTGTTGGAGATAATAGGTGGGGAAGATGGTTCAAGAAAAGTGTTACCTATCAAATCAAAAGCATTATAAAAGACATTTCAGCCTTTTTGTTTTCACAGTGGAGAAGAAACTCTATTTATAGCAAAAGTTCAAAACATTTAATATACTTGTCAGTAGAACTACTTAGTCATCTCTGAGTTATCCAAGGTAATGGAAGGTAAGAATGAAAGAGAAATTAAATGTAGTATAAATTGTATGTAAATTAGGCTTATATCTTCAGTAAGTTCATTTTTGAAAAGCCTCTGAGCAGTTTTCTGTAGAGAGTAGGTGTGGGCTGCTTTAAACATCAGAAAGCAGAACAGAGCCTGATGCAAGTGGCTTCCCTTGTGTGACTGGGAGCTGGGAGGACAAGTTCTGGTCCTTTGCTCATACTAAACTGCACTTTGCTGAGAATGGACTGTAGATCCAACTGCAGCCTCAGACAAGCAGTGAAGGGACAAGTGATAAGTATCACTGAAGCACTAAATCAAGTATAGAAGAGGATTTATGCAAGTGAAAAGGACTCCCTAATCACAAAGCTGTTGCTGTAACTGCCACAACAGAATCAGGATCTGTGACACTGATGGGCCATTGTGTCTGCTCCACTCTGTTCTGACTGTAACATGCACCAAAGACGTGCTCCTGTCTTCTAAGGAAATTCTAAGAAAGATTAGAAAGTTCAAAACTGCATGCTGAGTTTTTCTTTTGTATTTTGTCATATGTTTTCTTTCTGAAGCATGAAAATAATTCATTAAGTGCTCACTAATATTGAGAAAGTCCAGAGGTGCAGGGCAGAGCCCATCTCTCTGATCCTCAAGGAATTTCCTTACTGACAGGAGGTGTGTTAAAGGGCACATTTTGCCTTCACACACATCTCCTCACTGGAATCCAGGGACAATGTAAAAAAGGAAGTGGTTTCATTTTAAATGTTCATTACTTAATATACAACTTCAAAAATTTTGACTAAACTTGTTTTAACTGTGCTGGGAATCACTGACATTGCTAATTATCCACTTCATGTATATCCTCTGTAATAATTAATTTTATATGTTCATTTACTGATTACATGACATTATCCTATTTAATTGAGTGTGCTACATCCTCTTGAAAATACTCAAATATACACATTATGTGCTTTCTCAGAAAGAGACCTATTTACAAAGTTACTACAGACTACATGTTTCTTGTACTTAAAAAGAACAATTTTCTTTAAAAAAGAGTAATTTTCTGTTTTCTTTTTTTCAAGAGACATCCCTTTCAATATATAGCTGATCTAAATTCCTCTTTTTCTAGTGATGATAATGCAGAGAACTGAACACATTGGAGTTTGACATGTGGCCTTTGGTCACTGATGACTGTCTTTTGTTGATGATGCCATGGAATTATTTCCATGATGGTCCTGTACTCTGGAGATTCTTCATTTAAGATGAATGTGTTGCAAAGGAACTTGGGATAAGAATAGTAAATTGGTGTTAAACCCTCTAAATTAGAAAAATTCATAGTTTATTAAGCTATAAAAACAGTGTTTTAATTTCTTTGAGTAAGCTAAGGAATGAGAACTCTGAATTAGTTAAAAATGCAGTTGTGGTATTTCTACCCTGCAAGGCTTCATAGCTTTTCATTTTTAATACTTTTCACATAACAAAACAGAATAGTAAATTTTCCTGATTAATAGTAATTATTATATAATTATTAATTTAATTTAAAATTTGCATTTGTGTATCTTTAATTAAAATGCAGTATAATGCATTAGGCTATATTCTGCTGGTAATATCATCTAATGCACACCAAAAAAATGCAAATTTAAGGCTTAGTCTGTATCTAAATGTTATCAGGACTCCTTGAGGGTAATGCTCTTTGCATCCAGCCACTCGATGTTCTTTGTGCTCTCTGAATGCTCAGTAATTTCTGGGGGCCATGTTTTTTATTCTGTATATTGAAATAAATCATACTAACTCTTTTCAAGGGGTTTATAATTCTGATAGATAAAGGTGATCAGTATCAGGCCCTTCATTTGCAGTCAGCTGCATTTTTTCCTTTTAACAATATCTGAGTGTTGGAAGAAACATTTTCAGTGTTTGAATCTATTTGAGTGTGGCTGCAAACATTTCTATTAAATATTACATGTGTTAGCCTGTAAACCTTGAGGAAAAGCAAGTGGGTACAGAAATAGCTGAAGTTTTTTTTTTCCTCAGGAATTGAAATATATCCTGTCTATATGTTTGCTTTACTGGAGAGCAAAATTTTGTGACATTTTATCTTCAATGGTCCAGTGAATTTGAGAAGTATGTTTAAGTGCATAGTTATGCTGTTAAATGTCCTTTTGCTTTTTTCTCTTTTTTTTTAATGTAAGTTTTGGAAAGAACTAGTTTGTGCTCTTTGGATTTTTTACGTGGACTCTTGATCTTGTGAGGAGCTGAATCCTTTTTTCTTGAGAGCATTACTTTTTCTTTATTATATTTGGCAGGAAGACAGGAAGACATTCTTTTGAGAAAGATCACCCTCATTTCATCACCACTGTTGTTAACTTCTCTGTATTAAACTTTGAGATTTAAAATGCAAATTTGATCCAAGTACAAGCAAAATAATCTTTCATCAGCCACTTGTATTTATTCTATGGCTGATAGTGCACCAATTACTTCTGTAAAGTGCTTTGTTTTGGTTTCTAGTAAAGAATCAGGCTCTTTGACAGTGTGGCAAGCATATGCATTTTGTCACATAGCTTAAGAGATTGGTTACTTCTCACAGTAGTTGTTTTTCAAACGAGCATGTATTGAATGCTTTCTCTCTGAGTTTTTCAGACAATTCCATTTCACCAGGGCTCTAACTGGACTTAGTAGGAGCTGGAGGCAGCAAGTGTGGCAAGAGCTGTGGGATTTGAACTGTGAGAAAATAAGGTCTGTTCTGTAGTTCTAACAGTGTTGCAGCTGCTAACAGGCCTGTGCTCAGTGCATGGGAGTCACTCGATGGTTACCCAGGGGATGCAGGAGCTGCAGAGAGAGGAGAATGGAGCAGTTTGCACCTGGGTGATGGACAGCTCTCCCAGTCACCTTTACAGGGAGGTATTTGACTGATGGCTTCAGGATCTTTCCAGATGGGAATTTTGGCAGGTTCTTAAGAGTCCCCTGCCAGCTCCTGCTGTATCTAGTCCAATTTGTAAGCTTAAATTATTGCTCTGGTAGAGTGTCCTCCAGTGTTCCTGCTGCAGGAGAGGGCAAATTGAATATAGGGAAGATATTTCTATATAGTCTATAGAAACTGTTCCTGTAGGTGTGAAAATGGACAAATATAGTTAAGATAAAGGCAATGAATTATACCTGTGCTGGAGTGGTTATGTGGGATCATGGGCCAGCCTGGATTGTGACATTTGAGCAGAAGAACTGTCTGGGTAGTCACTCACAATGCAGATATAAATGACACTGCAAGGAGCCTGGCCTTGGAGGCTGCCACTGCCTCCCAGACAGACACTGGCCATCCTGGCAGAGAGCTCTGGCTCCCCATATCAGTGCTACCTGATTCCCAGATCCTAAACAGTTAAAGTTTTCTTTATGGTGACCGCTCCGTTTGTGGGTGTCAGTGCAGCAGTAAGCACCATTGAAAACCAGTGTCCTTTTCTGTCATGGCAAAATTTTTCATGAAATGCTAAAAATGTTCTATTTTCTCTGCTTCATTTCATTCACAACTTGTTCATAAATTCACTTCACTGCAGTGTTTGTCCCCACTTCTCTCTCTCCCAGGTATTTGCCGCTTGTCAGATCTGTCAGCTCAGCTGCTCAAATGAGCCCTGATCTGCTCCAGCTATAAGTGGATCTGAGGGAGCTTTAACAATGCACTAGCTTTCCAAAGTAGTGATCAGTTAGTGTTTGTTGGATTAATAATTAACATGATCATGGTCTTGCAACTATGCATTTTTTATTGCTAATTCTATTTTGATAGTAATTGAAGGTGATTTATATTTTGCGTTGGTAAACAAACAAGACTGTTTCCCAGTCTCATTTTGCCAATGCCTGAAGTTTCCTTTGTAGACTGTTAGTTGCAAAAAAAGAAATAGCTCGAAACAATTATTAATATAGCTAGAAAAAAATTAAAGCTTGCAGTAGCTTATAGCTTCTGTCACTTTTATGATGCAGCCTTAATAAATATCTTATAGCTTATTGCTTTCTTTGACTTACTTTGTTCCTAACTCCCAATAAATGAGGCTTTTAGTGATGATGCTGGTGGAATAGGCAATGAAGGACTTCTACTACATTTTTATTTTTTTTAACCTGCTTGGGTATGGTATCACTTATAGCTGCATCAAACTATGGCAATTACATAGATATTACTATCAGTTTCATTTTTCCCTAATTTTTTTATTGCTTGCAAGACACAATGATCCTCTTTTGTTTGCCTCAAATGCTATTCTGTTTCCCATAGAGTTGTAAAACCAGTTTCCAGCTTTCACTTTACTACTTCTGCTTATGTTATTCATGGCTTAAATGGCAGTAATTACTCAAGTTTAAAGTAAGTATGCATCCCCTGTGATAGTTTAATATGTTTTTCCACTGTGCAGTACTGTCTGTTGATTTATGATGGATAATTATAACCTATTTATATAACCATATTTAACCACATATAACCACGTTTATGTAACCTTTATAACCATGTTCTGCAGAAGATGAAATGGAACATATATTGGGGGTATGTGCTCTATTGATTATTCATCCAGAGTAACAGCAGAGAATAGGAATAAAGGTGGGTGACTGGGAGCTTTTTACAGCAAGCAAATACCTACAGTGTTTGAGGCTGATTTTGCTTAGTGAAACTCCCTAGAAAAAGTGAATGATACCACAAGTGAAAGTGTTGCCAAATCAGGTAGGGTGTTCATGTCTTACACATGTAGGGAATTTTACCTAGAGCTTTTCCTTCTTAAGCCAAGCTTAAGAAGGAAAGAAAGCAGTGACGGACTTTGTGTAAGGATCAAGAGGGAGCAGGCACAGAAGACATGAATAGGGTGACCCAAATTAATGAGGGCCAGCCCTGGACTGAGAGCTGCTGTTTGATACCAGACTCTGTGATGTAGCAAATACATCTGGTTTTCCCCTTTCCAAACCTCAGTGCCTGCAGCACTGCCCTCCAAAGGGAGCCTTTATGCTCTGAAATCCTCAGCCACCAGCACAGTTCCCAACACCTCACCAAAGAGGTTAAAAAGATCTTGTTTCATAGTTCGTGTGTTCTACTGATGGGGAGACTGTTGGGGCTAAAATCCTTATTTCCATAAATTCCATGCTTGAAGCCTGGATAATTTTAAACCACAGTGGAATTCCTATAACTGAACTAGGAGAGTGGAGCCAAGGCACACCACCTGCAGCATCATCTCTAGATGTTGACTATTGTCACAACAAAATATGTAGAGATGTGGATCTTGTCCTATGCTTCAGCAGCAAGAGGCATTTTACAGCCACTGAATGCTGTGTCTTTTGTTGGGAATCTTGTCTCTGTGCTGACCATCCAGAACAAAACCCAGTAGCTTCCCTTGGTTTTTCCAAGCCAGGCAGGCTAAAGTTCAGTTTGTTTCCAAACCAAACACAAGAGATATGCAAGATAACACTGAGCAGCTGTAACTCCAAAAGGAAATCTGCCTGATTCTGTGCACGTGGCATATTGCCAGCAGTGTTCTGTTATGAAGAGTAGGACAAAGATATATGAGGCTTTTCCTGTGTGTACAGTAGGAGGGAAACTGGTCTTTGCCCAGGTCAGTTCTACTGCCTACCAAGGCACAGAGTTTAGAAAGTGGTTTTCTTGTGCTCAAATGGCAAGATTTGAATATAAACAGAAGGATTGAATTAAAATAAATACAGGGTAATCATTTTTTTCTCCCAGGATAGTTAATAATAATGCCATTATTCATGGTGCTATTGTGTTCAGAGCTGCGAATTATTAACTAGGGCAGATGAAGATTATTTGGTGCATCCTGGGGTTAGCATAAATTTCCAAAATATTGGGATACACTGATAATTTATGTGGTAAGAGAAGAAAATACTGCTTTTGACTTTTCTTGTGTTCCCCTAATGCACATCTGTAGCATAATGATGAGATGCTCCATGTGTGCCTGTTTGTGCTGGTTGCTTACAAAGAACAGCAGCTTGAGGGTCTTATCAATATTAATATACCTCTGCAAGTCTGTAGTTTCTTTCATAAAATGAATACTTACAGTAAGAGGCTTGCATAAAAGCTTCAAGAGAAATATATTTAGGTAAAGACAGAGAGAAAAGGACCATTAAAGATAATGCCCAATATATATTATTTTATATGTGTGTTTATATAGTATATATATGCATGGATGCATAAATATATATACTCACATATACATGTGGATGCACAAATTTGTTCTTTGCTGTCAAAGTGTAAGATTAAAGCCCCAGAGTATGTTTCTTAAACAGCTGATGGAATTCTTCTATATTTTCAGGAGAAATTTATAAATGTTGCTCATGCATCAATATCAGCCAAAGATTTAGTACACAGACTTCAACGGGAATAGTTGCAAAATGCTTTGGTGGAATTGTAAAGCTGCCATTCAGCATGGCTCACTATATCATGGGGTTTCTTTGTTCTTTGTGCTTAGAAGGGGCTTGTTCGTTGTGTCAGTCTTCATCTCTGTCTTCACAGCTGGATGCTCTCTGGAAAAAGTAGTGTGAGGTTTGTGTTTAACTCTGTTATTTGCTGAATTTTGGGAATAGACTTCACAAACTCTGTCTTGGGCTCTGAGATAGCCCAGCTTAGTTGGGAGGTTTCTTGAAAACATTAGCCAAGAATTCTTTCTGACGCTTCTTTGGAAATGACGCAGAGGCGGCACAGCCACTTCTGGGACTGATTGTCTTGTGCTGGATGTAGCCCTTGCAGTCAACCACTATACTTCAGTAACCAAGTGCATTATATGAACAGGCCTCTGCCAACTATCTGAAAGCAGTTTAGCATAAAAAGGTTACTGTTCAAAATTATAGGAAAAATTGATTTAACTTGACCAAGGGGGGAAAAAAAAGTCTTTGATCCTTATTTGTCTTTTCAGATATCTGTGAATGAAACAGACCTTTTCGCATAACGTGCCTGTAAAGATATCATTATATCAATTGTTTGATTCCAAAATTAGAAGTAATATTTATAAGAGGGAAGGAAAGAAACAAAATTCTGGTTTATTATATTTTACAACAGTGGAAGAACAAAAACATTAATGTTTCAGCCATGAGCCAGTGACCAATTAAGAGGTACTGCAGTTGAGCTAAAATGATGTGATGCTGCTCATGTTCCTGGTGTATTGCTAGGTCACTGCTTTTGATGCTTTCTTGTTCCCTAAGGAAAGGAGCTCATATTGGATGAATTATGCCATAGTGTATGTGCCCTTGTTGTTTATCTCTAAAATTATGGCCTATTACTTTGGATCTTAAAATAGAGGGGGAAGGTTTGGTATAAGTAACTTAATGATTGATAGGAAAAGGATTATATCCATGTCCCTGGTGTCTGTATGAATATTTGCCTCCATTTCCAGTCAGATTTATAACCTTATGGTCTAAATCAATAACTCCATTCACCTGATGGATGATTCCAGCAGGGCGCAGCGCCCTTGTGCTCAGGTGTAAGCAGTTTACAGAGGGAGCAATGTGTAAAACCAGGAATAGATTGAGGGTACTTTACTCTTTGGAGTTGTGAAGCTGATCCCACATCTTCCCAAAGAAACCAGAGTCTCCTCCACAGGGCATGTCCAGGTAGCTTGCTGAGTCTGCCCTCAGCACTGAGCTTTCCCTGGAGAAGGGATTGCAACTGTGAGGAACTGCACTGGGTGGGGAGCATCTGGTCTGTCCCTCAGTATGTGCCTGTGAACTCATCCATTCCATACAGATCAGGATACCTGCTTAGGTACTTCCACAGGGAAGGATGTTAGAACAAGTTCCCTAAGGAAAGGAGGAGCATTCTTCATTTATAATGAAGCTAAATCCAGATGAGAGAGAGAATGTCATTCAAAATAAAAATTAATAAAATAATTTGATGTTAGAAGCCTGGATTTATACAAATGTGACCTTTATATCTGCTTTAAGTACAGCTTACAAACAGAACACACATTTGAGAGGCTGCAAACAGTAGGAGTCATCTGGGTTGGTTTAAATGCGCGTTCTTCCTGCTGTGATAATTAGCAAAAAGTTGAAAGAGAATTAAGCATGAGGGGCTTGTTTCTTAAACATTAAGTTTTGGATGAAGCATAAATAATGAAGCAAAATATGTCCATAATTAATACGATGTCATTCCTACAATTCATTGAGTATTAGATCAAACTGCAGGAGCACCAGAATATTAAGCAGTTTGTTCTGCTCTTTAAGGAGCTGATACCAGATTTCTGTTCACACTTCTTGATTTTGAGGCCATAATGCAGACCTATTTAGAAAAGCACAAACAGTGAAGAATTCAGCTTTATGCAGTATTGGGAATTAATTAAGAATTATCTACTGTTCATAAACAGCCAATTTTAGAATTATCTGGCAGTAATGCAGATTAGGTACTTGGTTTTCCAAGTAATAGTGAGGAATATGTCTTCTCTGTTGGCATTTTGAAATAGCATGCAAGAAGGCCAGGCTTCATCTGGGATAGGATCAAATTTTATATTATATAGTAGATAGGTGTACGCATTCTAGAATGGTGAAAATGGATCTGAACTTTAATTCAGAAATAATAACCTGAACTAGCTCTATGAATTTGTTAATTCACTTTGCATGAGAATGCTATAGATAGACTAAAGCTGTATAAATATAAAAATACCTAAAACACTTTCTTGTAGTAGTAATAGCTAAATGCTTCTGTGTTACTCAGAAATTGATGGTATATAGATGCTCATCACCGGAGTGGAACTTCAATTTACATGGTTTAAATCAAACCAGGCTCAAAGGGATTTATTGTCTTATTAATAACACAGATTCAACAATCTGTAAATTCAGAATCAAAATGTTTTCTGTCAAATCTCTAAACACAGGTATGCTTTGTAAATTTTTTATTTATTAAAATGAGACATCCAAAATTCCTTTGCACCTCATTAAACACCAGAACAGCTTTTCAGTGTTTGAAATAAAATTATTTAGAGTAAAAGTAGCTAAATACAAAGCTCTGTCTGCCTTTCCCACCCTCCCAGGGAGCAGTGACCCTGCAATCAGAAGCTAGCCATCGTAGTCCCATGGCTAAAATGTTCCTGCTGTCCTTCTGACCCTGTGCTCTGCTGCTCAGGACAGAATGGGCCCTTCTGTAGCCGTTACCTGAGGGGAGAGGGGCCACTGATTCCTCAGTGCACAGGGAGAAGATGATAGAGATGGAACAGGCAGTGTAAGCAGCAATGGTAGTTATCCTTCTGTCTTCTAGATACAGCATTGGTGAATTGAAAAATGAGTTCTGAGGGGGGGGAAATGTGGCATTACAGTGTTTCAGAGACAATGCAGTGGAGAAGTTGTGTTTTATATTAAGGTAATCCAGTAAACAAGTTTAAGCTCCTTGATAATTACATGGGACCCCATGCTGATCAAAATTGAATGATCTGGTAGTTTATTATGCCAGTGGCTTATGTTGCTTTCTGTAATCTTTAATATTTGGTGAGTTTGGGTCATAAAAAGAACATAATAACCCTAGATCCACATCTCCAGTTTAATTTCTAATAAGCAGGACACTGTCTTGGTGAGCCTGGCAGCTCGAAATCCACTGCAAATGAAGAAACTTTCAAGTGAGTTTCTCCATTTGCAACTTTGTAGATCATGGCTTGCAGTTCTGATACCAAATTGTACTAATGAATTGAATCTTTCTAACATGTCAAGTTCTGTTTCATTTTTTATCTTGCATAGGGTGAGACGGTTGCTTTTTCAATAGCAAACAGAATGTATGATCAAAGAGAGATCTATGACTCATAAGTTCCAAGTTGCATTAACCCATTTATTTCCAAGTATTCCTTAAAATAATCTTTGCATCTGTAAGAGTTACCCAACCAGAGGCAGAGGGAGTAATTAAATGTCAGCTCACACAGGTGGCTTATTAGAATATTAAGGCCTTCAAAGCTCCAGTAAATGCATGCAACTTTCAGCACATTGTACTCTTCCTGATTTTAGTTGTATGATGATAGCACCTACTGGTGCTGATCCTAGTGAAATGTGTTGTCTGTGGAAGCTCACATTAAAACACAGCACTTGGAGGGCAGCCTGTATGGTGGAACCATAGAAGACAAAGGCTGGGAACACCTGGGGCTTTAGCAAGCTACTGGCAGTGCTGGAAAATGTTTCAGAAGTGCTTCCTGCTGGAGTGCCATATGAATTCTTTTAATCATGACTAGTGATTATTTTGAGCTTCTTTTGGGGCGGGTAGAAGCGGAACTGTTTAAAAAGTTGCTGGTCTCTCATTGATTAAGGAAGGTGGGGAGTTCACACTGTTTCAGCACAAGCAGCTCTACACCCACAGTGAGCCCATCACATCCTGTGAGCAGAGTGGGGGCTGCACCTGAGCTGGTGCTGCAGGGCTGCCCAGCGACACAGCTGAGAGCCAGGACATCTGGAATCAGATTTAACTCTCTTGCATGTTATATCCCCTTCTATTTTGTAGTTACACTGACCTTGGTCTCAGAATATTTCTGATTAAGGGCAGAAATAGTAATTGCAGATCACATAATTGTAATTACTACTTAAACTTCAGCTGCTTATTCTGGTGAAGCTGTATTGTAAATGTTGGATTGGATTAATTTTTATCCCCTACTTTTGATATTGATAAATTAAAGATTAGGTAGGAAAGCATGAAAATTGTGAAGAGCTGAGTCTTCAGCTATCTGTGAGGGGCTTTGAGTAGAAGGACTGATGTTATGGTTGATGATAGTTATGAGCCTTATAATGTAATTCAGATTTGGAGCTCTCCATGAAAACACTGACTTCTGGCGTACTCTAAAGACTGTAGCACTGTAAAAGCAGAGGAACTCCCTCAGATCAGTGCTCTCTCTTCTCTTATGGGAGTCCACCTAGGACTAAATACTCTCCTCTTTGGATGTGCTGGATTTATATTTTGTGAAAGGTAGTTGTCCTGAGCAGGTAACTGCCAGCAGCTGTGGGACTCTTAAAGCACTTGCAGTGGCTCTGTCTAAAGCAGCTCTACATTAGTGTTGCAACCACTGAAGCCAGCACTGATCTGGATTTGTTCACTCTGCTGCATAATTTAAGTCTGATGTTTATACCCTTCACTGTCAGTTTAAAATGTACCATATACTTTCTGGTGCTTTCTGTTGTTTATTCTTTGAGTTTTTTAATTTAGTAGAGTAAGTAGGAGGCCATTCTTCCCACAGAATGAATGCCAAAGAGTCGAAATTTTGGGAGGAGACTGAAAATAAAACAAGTTGGGTTGAGCTGCTGAAGAGCTCACAGCAACAAAGGTCATTGTTCTCCTCATGAGTACAGTACCTTCCACTGTCCCTTTGGTCTCCATGCTACTTTTCTGTAAACCTGGTTCTAGCTGTAATGGAATTTCATTCTCTCTTAAAGTTCTTTGATACCTTATTTACAGTTGCCATCTGGCTCATCAGTCCTGTTAGATTGAGGAGCTGCTGTCTGCATTTGTATTTTATATGTGATCAAGTTATTCTTGAACTTCTGCACTTGCTGAACATTTTGCATTTGATTTTTTTGGTTTTTTAAAGGCATCAGATCAATGTGAAGCTGAAATGTAGTGTTTTACTTTCCTTCTTTCATCCTATATTGGTTGTTCTTATTTTTCTTTTGTATTTTCTTGTATTGTTTTTTCTTTTGTCCACTGATTAGTGTAACCAGGGGAAGATTTTGCAATAGCTTGTAGTCAAATCAAGTTCTTTCTGTCTGTAAACAGAAAAGTCCTTGTACTTTTGTTGTCTGTATAGTCTCAGTGAGAATCACGTAACATTTCACTGCCCTTGGAAGATGAAATGCCAGACCTTGCTCATGCATCAGTGCTGTAGCATAATTAAAGGATGAAAATGTATCATCCTGTTTTATGCAGATATTTGAATGCTAAGTGAGGAAAGCTTCAATCTTTTCTTTTTAATTACATTGTAGCACAAAGGTTAAATCAAATGAATTATAAGACTTCTATGCTTATGCTTAACATTTTAGTTACATATATCCTGGTTTATATGACTATTAAATGATGACAAGATTTATATATTCATATATCATTTTATTTGTGTGCATGTACACAAATATATCAATAACATAAGACAGTTAAATCATTCATTCTCATGATTTGTGGAAAATCTGTTGCTTTTCTGTTGGCAGCTTTGTATTAAATGAGTGAATTGTTTATAACTGACACGACCAAGTGCTATAAAGAGATACTCGTTACAGGAATTTGTTGAGCAATTTTTCTTTCTGAACTTCTGTCTTAGAAGAAGTCTGGCACCTCAGGGCTTGCATATATGAATATATTCCTGCAACCTTTCACCAGGAGATGGAGAACACCTCACTTTTCCATATTTTCTTTTAAAAGAGAGAAAAAAAGTTGCTGAAAATCTGTATTGCTGGTGAGGGGAACACTCTGCAGTCTCCTTGTATGACTTCTGAAAATTAAGCATGTGCCTGGACATCTGCTTCAGATTGAAGGGCCTGAGAAGGGAAAGATACTTAGCTAATTCAATGTTAGATTATTTTATTGCTGGTTTTACTTAAACATAAATCTTTAGGAAGTTGTACGTTACTTATTAAGAATGAGATTAGTTAGGGTTTGTATACAATTTTTAACTTTGATACAATTAACCATCACACACAATACAGAGATCATTAAGAACAAAGTAAGTGTGAATTCTCCATCACTAGTGTGGGAGGCTACTGTAGTTGCTTTAACACTCAACGAGAGAAGGAGTAAGATTTTTGGAAGTACTCTGTGATTGATTTAGAAAATGAGGAGAATCTTATCTGCTTTCAGACACAGTGAGATAAGCACACTTCTTCCTGGTTTTCTTCATCAGAAAGGAGTCTGTAAGGACCTGTTGAAAAGCCTTCTGTCCCTTTTACATTTGTAGCAACTCTTTTCTGTCCTTGCACCCCAAGCTGTCCTTTATGCTGTCCATAAAAAGTAATTATGTTCAAGTGCAGACACTTCTGTGGTGGAGCCATAATGCAGGAGAGGAAATGAAGAAAAACATAATTTCCAATTAAGGCTGCAGAGAGAACTTAGAAAGACTGAATGTAATTACATAGATTGGAATCTGTCCAGTGTTCCAGGTCTAACAGTTCTATAATGAAATAAAAACCTTCTGTTTACAAATATTTTATTCTCCTGAGTGCATCCTACACTCAGCTCCAATAAATTTCAATATTACCCAAAAGAAATAAATGACAGCCTGATGCTGTGAGTGAGAGTAGCATTGTAGGGGCATTCTTTTATTGATTTCTTTAGTGATGTTTACCTTCTGAACCATGAGATTTAATTTGTCATATTTCATTTTTCTGTTTTTTTATAATCACCCCTACAGTAGATGAAACCTCACTCTGCTGATCTAAAACAGGTGGTCCATTACTGGGCAGACAGGTCTGGCAGCATTTTTCTTTTCCTCCTTGTCTCTCATAAGGGATATTAGGGAGGCAGGAATACCAACAGTTTGGTATTTGCCTTCTGGTGCAATTATCTAGACTTGATTTAAATCCATTTCCCAAAAACTAATCCTAAAGGCCAATGTAATTGTCTTACCTATTGAAATATTTCTGGTTAGTGTACGGGGATCTTTATCTGGAAAAGTAAGGGCAGTGCAGGATTTGGGGGCAGAAATCAGAAATTAATTGGAGTCATCAGTATATTCTAATGAGCTCTATCTGTTCTTGGCAGGGATTCTCTCAGGTGTGTTCTTGTGCACACAGCAGTGGGGCTGAGGGAGGGGTGATTACTACAGTGAGTGTTGATAGCCATTGAATTAACAGGTGGACAATCCAGCTGCCACTTGTGATGGATGCAAACTCACTCCTAGAGCTTGAATTAACCCAGTCTGCAGTGCTGTGTCCTGACAGACCTTCCTTCAAGAAAACTTGCACTCAGACTTGAAGAAGATGATCCAAACAAGAACAGAGTCTTTATTATTCTGCACTGTGAATAATGTATTCACATAAGCAAGACATGAAAAATTCAGTAAACTTCAGTAGCAGAGAATCACCTAATTCTTCTAAGCTGATAGAAAAATTGGTTTACAACAATGCAAAAATGAAATGCATTTCTAACCTAAGCAGCTGAAACCACAATTTCAGCCTTAGAATACCAGTGACAAATCTTCTTTTGGGGAAAAGAGAAAGAAGAAAAGGAAAAAAAAAAAGAGAATTAACAAAAGTGTTAATGAGCTGTGACATATAGAGGGTAAGGCTGCATGGTTGGGTGACATTCGTAGCTTTAAACAGTGTGACTTGGAGCCTTTCACTCTGGTACCGCTGGTGTAGTCTTAGTGGTTTTAGCATACTTGATATGAATCATGTGTATTTAAAAAAATTTAATTAAGAGAAAAAAAGCCAAGTCTTCCTAAATATAATTCCCTTATCTATCTTGAAAAGGGAGGTGTCAGCAAACTTGTTTGTAATGACACAAATCCATACATTTCAGCCATACCTTTATCTTCTCAATTAAGAGAAAATTGCAGCTTACTGAATAACTGCTGGAAAGATGAGCTAGAGTCTGTTAAATATTTAAGTAACTGAGAAGAATCCTTTCCTGAAAATTATTCCATAGCTATAAAATGCAAGTTTTACTTTTCCATAGTAAGAAGTAGTCATGCAAGAGATTGCTCTGATTTTATTACTGCTGGCACGTGAGACTTCGAAAAGGTGGCATAGTAGATTAAAAAGTATCAGTAACACAGCTCCATAACAGTGGTCTGTGAAAAAGAAAGTCCCAAGTACAGAATGTGCTGTAATGAGGCATTGAGATGCAGAGTTTAATACCCAGTTAACTCTTGAAGCACTTGTGATGCTGGGTTGCTTTTGCAGTGCTGATACCTCAGTCCTTTAGGAAAGAAGCACTTGCAGTGGAAAAAGAATGTGTGTGGTGTGAAAGAAGGGATTTCAGGCGACCTTGCCCCTGATAATTCACAGTTGTACTAATTATCAAAGAAGAGGAACAGTTTTGCTCTTAATGGGTTGAAGCTGTGACTAATAGAGATAAGTGTGATAAAAGGGGTGGCTGTCAAGGGAGTCTAGGAGCCTTTTTTTGAAGAGGAGCCCTTTGATGAAGGGGACCTGGAGCTTTGAGGAGGTAGAGAAGCCCTGAGGGAGAAGGATGATCCAAAGAGACGAAAAGAAGAATGAAACAAGGAAGAGAGTTGCTGCTGTAAAAGATCAGCTGTGAGGTCAGTCTGGGTCTGATGGAGTTAGAGCCTGCAGTTGTGTTTGAGCTAGCTAAGGCCTGCAGAGGCTGCAAACTGATACTTGCAGTCATAGTCCAGCAGGAGATAACCAGCAGTCAGTCTGCATTTAGACCCTACAGGAGCTTGCTGAGATCAGAGTCAGCACGACTAAGTCAGAAGGAAGAAAAAACTGGGACTCTTTTCATGTTAAATGTCTGTGTCTTGGCTCATTTCTACCCCTAATGAGAGGTCTGTTGCAACAGTGTGTGGTTTACAAAGAACTCTGCAGCACAGCATATCCACACTAAGGAGATGCACCTCCTTGTATCTCCATAACACAGCCTGCCTTCACCCTGCCCTCAGTATTCTCAAAACAGATTTCCTGATAAGATTCCATCGTCCATGGATGGGTAGGATCTTGAAAGCATTGACTTATTCTGCTTCTTGTCTAGATATAGACAGTTGTATCTCAAACTTGGGAGCTATAAGGTGTTTTCTGTGGTCAACAGGCATACAAAGATGGGAGCAGAGCCTGTTAATATGATGTCTTTCTTATTAACCCTGGTATTGCTTTGTTGATTCGAGCAGCAGGATGTTGCATTTTATAGCATGTAGGGTTTCAGTACAATGTCACTCCCCCGTGTTCTTTGCTATTCTTTCTTTTGCTCATGTTTCGTTCTTCCAGTCCCTTTCTGTAGAAATCAATTCTAAATATGGTACTCCTTGGTAGGATGTTCCAGGAATGTTTTAGGACTATGAATTCAACTTGAAAGAATGGCAGAAAGACAAGTACTGGGGAAAGGGAAGAGACCACCCGAGATCTGCCACATGCCCAACAGGAGGATGGCGCCAGAAGGCTTTAGACCTATGTTTGGCTGTTTGCAGGATCTCCACAGTACATGTGCCAACAAAGTAATGTTTTTTTCTGCCCAATAAACTTAAAAAACTGATCAGTTCCCCATGTGCTTTCATATTCTCTACAGACTGCTGCAGGGTCAGACATTATGGGCCAACTTACACCTTTTATCAGATGGCTCTGGTGGTTTGAACCTTTACACTTCCTCAGAACAAAGCTGTGTAGGAAGTTGCCTTTTTTTAGGAAGAGATGGATCCAACCTCCATTAGAATCAGTGGGAGTCTTCAGCATTAATGGCTTTAGAAAGTGTAATTTCAAGCCCATAGTAAATTTAATAACCCTATTGCAGTTTAAATTCTGCCTTGTGCCCTTTAATCCTTTCACCATTCCTCATCTTGGAATTAACTTGCTTCTCCAAAGTGAGTCTGTCAGTTGAAAGTCACTGTACATTTTGTTTAAGCTGCTTGCAAAATTTTTAATTAGAATAGTTTAAGAACTGAATCCCTCCAAAGATTTTTCCTTGCCTAGCTTTTTTCATCTGTTTTTTAAGATTATGCAATTTTCCAGGGAAATACCCTTTTGGAAGACAGAATGAGGTTAGCAGTACAAGCTTCATAGTGGATTTAGAGAACATTTGCTAAAAAAAATTTTAAAAAAAGTCTCAAGGTAATACTACTTTTACACTTCTTGCTGTACTAATCATGAGTTTGAAAGAAGGTAATTATTTTGTCTTGAAAGTTCCTGTGAAGATTCTGTAATACTCAAAATATGATAAAATGATGCTTTTTAATGGAAAAATGCACATGTATAGAGCTATAGCCACTCAAGATATAAGCTACAAAGTGAATTGGATGCATTTTTAAAATTGTATTGGTAAGTTTACAGAGTAGTGTGTAATATTGGTTCTTCGAAGAAGTGGATACGTATTCTAACTTATTTTCTCATGCCCAAGATAATAATGGTTTTAAAGAAATTAAAAACCTGAATCGTTACCTTTCTTTCTTTTCCTCAGGGCAGACCCACCTCCAGGCTTAAGACTTTCCTGTCAAGGCAGTTTTAAACTGACATCTTTTATATAACTGTATTTCTCTTCTTTTCCAATTGCCTGGAAAGCTCCAGAACCAGAACTTTTCAGAAAATCGAAAGGAGTTAAGTCTTTAGATAGATACTGTGCTTTCACTGAGTTTTGGAATAAATTCTGAATTATTTAAAGAACCATGAGGATGGGAATTTGTGATAAAATTCAAGCATCAGGTGCTTACAAACTAATAAATTTGAACTTGACTAGACAAATTTTATAAGGGAAAGAGTTTAACATCTGAAGAATTTCACATTTCACTGCTTATAAAATCCAGATACTATTGTGCAGTATGTACTACAGGCATGGATACATGAGGAGTATGTTAGAAGTTTGCAGAACATATAAAGCTTATTCAGGATCATGTAAACTGCTTTTTTTAAACTGAAGAATTATATTAATAGATTTCTATTAATAGAATAGAAATTTCTGTCTCATAAACGTTAATTTTATTTTTCTTACAAGAAGAAAATGTAACAATTTTAGGTTTTCGTTTGCTAGGTCGCATAGGTACCATTTAGCTAACTCTCTAATTGCCAAAACAGGAAAATCATTAAGGCAGAAATTAAGCAAACTGAAGGGCTGTTAGACTAATAGTGGCTTTTTTGAAGACCTGTTAACTTCACAAGCTGAATTCACTGTGTTGTTGATTTGAAGTAATTTCTTAAGAGGGAGGATTGGCTGGGGTCAAGACATTTCATAATAAGCTTGGCAACTCCTGCAGGAAGATTTTCTATTTTACCTGCTGGTATCTCTTAGTGTGTAATATATGTTATAAAATAATTCGTACTATAGGAAATTAAAAATCACAGCATTTGTCAAGCAATAAGCGGTATCAAGCAAAGTGATAAGGATGGAGATTCAAATACCAGGGGGACAATGTCCTCAGAGATGTATATTCCAAGGGATTTTTTTTTTTGTCTGACAAGATTTCAGCAGGAGACACTTGATAGGCATCAGCAAGATAATATTTGACACCACAAGTTTATTTTCACCTGACAGGAATTCAACAGTTCCCAGAAACGCAGCAGCCAGAAAGAAAAATGTGATAATATGTTAACGAAAAGTCCCCCTCCCAGAACCAAAAAAACTGTATAAAAGAAACTCCTTGGAAATGATCTTTGGAAAACCCAGGAGGATTTTGGTGTGATAGAGACCAAAATCTTGGGTTTCCCTGGTTCTGATCGCCTGGCTCAGAATCAAATTGCTTGTGGCTTTTTCCAAGTTTTATACTTTGATTATTTAATAAATTTCTTTAATTATTAAATTTGAGCGGTCATTTATAACATATTTGATATCCTGTGGTTATTAAAGATCTATCATTTTATTCCTGCTCTACAGCTTTTTTTCAGTGGAATTTTCACCATTTTTTTTTTTAGTAGAGGACCCTGATGCTTTCTTGGAAGGCACAAGGCTAGGTGTAACTTAGACCTAAGTCACAACAAAACTCCTGCAGTGATAAAATAAAGACATAACTTCCAAAGCATATTGGGTCATACTGCAGTGTTTAGTCTGTATTTAATTGTAAATTTATGTACTCCCCCAGCCTTTCTCCCAACTTCCTTGATAGCTTCAGCACACCTTGGTAACTGCAGCTCCAGGCCTGTCATGTTACGTGCTGCCTGTTTGGTTGTGCAATCCTTTTGTGAGAGCTGACTGGGCCATTTTGGGTGCATCAGCACTGGGAGTGCTTCACAGATGTGGCACTCCAGCAAGGACTGCTGGCAGCTGGCAAACAAAAATGGAGAACGCAGCTGTAGGTACAGGAAGAATTTTATACAGGGTAGACAAATACTTGCTACTGTCCAAATTATATTTGTATGTCTATAATGCCAACTTATTCTATGCTATAAATCATATTTTGACAAACCCTGTTCTATGTTTTAAGTGTCTTCTTGATGTTAATATTTCACATGCACAGGTCACAGACGTTTTCAGGTTAATAACAGTGCACTTGTGCCTTATTGTTCCACCCTCATGAGGTTTCTTTAACCTGCAATGTGTGGAATTCCACACGGAAATGGTAAAATCTCATCTCTCTTTTTAATGCAAAATTTGCATTTTTATGCTGAGGTATTTCAAAATATCCCCAGCCTGCATCTTTTCCTGGTGAAATCAGCTGGTGTCCCCAACATTTTCATAAATGAGTAAATTTATGTTTATGCATGCAGTAATTTAGCTTACAGTAATAAATAAGTAGCATAAAGTCAGCTATTTATAATGCAGTAGTATCTGGAAGTAAGTCAGTAATCAGTCCCTGCTAAATTTATTATACTATAGCTTGTCTCTGGAAGCAGGAGCACTCCTACTCACTTGCTCTGCCTGTAAACAATGTACTGAGAGTTATGAGAGCTTTATAAGAAGTCAAACTCAACCTCTTTCTTTGGTATGATGGTATAGACACTCCGTTTTTAACAGTACACCTACTATACTTTATTAGAATATTCTCATCAGAAATTAGAAGTGTCTTCCCAGAGATAAAGTAGGTTTGATAGCCCAGCAGCTGCCTTTTTAACGATAGATGCCACTGACTCACTGACAAGAAGTATGAGGAGCTAATAAACACCAGTGGGAACCATTTTCAGGTTTTCTATGAATCTGTGTGTAAACACAAATCATGGTAGGTCATATTAGTCCCTCAGTTGCAGTGAAGCCAAAGGAGGAAGAGCAGGTCCACCAGGCTGGCAGGTGAATTGCTGTCATCAAGAAGAGCTACTTGCTGCAGGGCAGCAAAGAGGGACAGGATGAATTTCTTCCCCAAACACAAGCAATGAAAAGTGATTCTGGGATGTGTTTACAGAGTGATAGCTGGTATTTCTCAGGCTTGTAGTGCTTTTAATCCCCGAGCATGTTCTCCAGGAAGGACATCTTCCTTGGTACTGACTTGTTGCCTCTGCAGAGTCAGAGATCTGTCAGTTTGCCTTGCAACTTAGACAAGCTTTTCAGTAAAATAAGAAGAAATTATTGAATCAGTATTAGGTACAGGCATATTGACAATAATTTAAAGAAATATTGCAAATAATACCCCAAAAGACCTTCTGATTATTCCAGGGATTTTTCCCCCAAAACATTTTGCTGGTTTTCATGGGGCAATCTTGTCATCCTACTCAAGCTCAATTGTAACTCTTCAGCAAACTATGATTGTTGAGGTTGTTGGCTGAATATTTTTGCAGATGCAGTTTTTCAGGAGGTTGCATATCTGTTTCTGAAAACTAATTTTAGGATCCTTACTGTACTCCATTACTCTTCCCTCCTTTTTCCTACTTAGACACTCATGGAAAAGTATTGAGATCTAGAAATCCATCATGTGCTGTTGAAATTTTCACCTATATTTGGACATCATATTTTGGTAAATTTGTGGTCTTCATGGTCTTCTGAATTTTTGATAGAAACCATTTAAAACTTACATGGATATAGTACTTAAAAATTCCAAACATTGTACAGGGCACTGGTCCTGCTGTCTATCTAAGGGCATGCTGTTCCCCCTGCAGAGTTTTGCTTCCACTGAAGTCCTGCTGAGTCTTTTCCTGCTCCTTGAGGATTATTGGCTTGTAGCAAGTGGCAGCACGACTCCCTGTGCAGACCAGCACTTGCACACTCACAGCTTTGGCAGCTTTCTGACTCAGCAGGAGCTTGTGCTCTGCTCTGTCACAGAGTAGCAAATTGTGTTCTCTGCAGTGTGGGAACTGAAAATTTTCTGCTTTACAGTTTCCTTTGAGCTACTTCAGTGTTGAAAAATACATCTTGCTTCCTCAGCTTCATTAAGTACAGGTATTTTTCTAGTATTGATCTGCTCTCAACATATGTTGGGTTCTAACTACTCTGTGATTTCAACATTTAGGCTAAAGGACAGTTAAAACCTAAAAATTAATCCTGTAAAAATAATTACGCTTTATGCTAAAATCTATGGCATTCACTTCTGCTACCATAGTTAAGGAAAGTTTGGACCATATGCGTCTGTGTCAGGTAAAAGAAGAAAGAGTGAGTTTGTTGAAGTGTTTTATTTTTGTCAGATGAATAGGAAAATCAATGCTGCTGCTGTCTGAGAAAAGTACAGGAGTACCTGCAACCTCATTGTGCTCCCCAATCCAGATTATTTTTCCAAATCACTCATGCAGTTTGTGACACAACAGAAGGACTATTGAAGTTTCTGTACTAGCTCTGTTCAAGAGGAAACATTCACGACCCTCAGTGGAGGAGAAGGCCCTGTATGAAAATTGTCAGTAATGAAAGCTCTTTGAACATACTGCATGCTAATGAGAAAACTGAGACGTGAAAAGTGTCATCTCTGAAATGTCAAAGAATTGGTAATTAAATGAAGTTGTTTCTGAGCCCAAGTGGTCTAAATAAGGTTTACATACAAAAGATGACAAATACTGGTTTTATGCAAAAAGTTCTGGAATTGTTTATCTTGAAGAAAACATTTTTCTGTAACTGTTATTACTCTCCCTGCTGTAAAAAGACACTATACCACTATTCTTTGGGTCTTTGCAGCTATGGACAGGTTTTGAACTTGCAGAAGTTGCAAAATGAAGATGTGTTTTGTGCATAAAGTTTTTACTGGTCTAAATCTCCTGTTTTTTACACTGATATAAAATTACTGCTAAAATTATAAAGCCAATGTATGGGGATACAAATCTCAGAATTTGCACTGTGCCAGTTTTATTGCTCCAAGTACACAGGATATTTTCTGGTGCACTAGGAAAACTGTGTGAGAAAATAAATGGGCACAGATCCTGTCTGTCAGAACTGAGGCTGGGCACTTTAGGTGCCTGCAGTGCCATTCATTATGGGTTGGCTTCTGTTAGGTGCAAGGAGCAATCCATTAAATGACTGCAAAGAACAGTCTTTTTTAAAAGACAGGCTAGAGTATGCTTGGCTAAAATCTGTGCTGGCTGTAGGAGTTTTCACTTATACCTCATTCAACCCACACAGATTGCTTCAAAATTTCAGCAAGAAGGTTGCTACCCCCCTTCCACCATCAGCTGGCATAATAAAAGCCCTGGCATATAACTGCAACTGAAACCTACTGGAAAACTGGGAATTCCAGTATATTTTTAGTAACAGAAACCATACTGGTTATGAGCCAATATAGAGATTTCCTCTGCATAGATTTCTCCAAATATTTTGCAGAAGTTTATTTAAGTCTTTGAATAGTTTGGCGTCAACCCTGTTTCCCTGGAGGAGCAGGCTTCATATGTGTATGTAGAAATAGGGGAATGACACTAAGGAGTTCTCTGAGTTTGGTAAAAGGTGCTTCAAGCTATGACCAGCACTAGACCTGTACCTCTGTGTGTCATCAAACGAAGAGCACTTGTCACAAATGAGGCAGAAGTGTTTTAAGGAGCCAGACTGAAGCCTGGCCCTCTGTGGCTGCTCTGTCCCCAGTCAGTGTGGGCCTGCCCCCTCTCAGCCCCACAAACAGCACAGGCTGTGCTCAGCTGTGAGTGGTCAAAGAGGCTCTGCTGGCTTTCTGGGCTTTGGGGGGCAGCTGTGGCACCCATCATAAGTCGCATCTCTCTGCTGATGATAGTATCAAACCTAACTCCGCTCACCCTCTGCAAGTCCTTCATATGCCCTTTTCATCTTTCACAGTTTATTTTAAAGTACTTTGACTTCTTGTCCCTGTTTCTAATCTCTTCACTGTAAGATCCTTTCCATTATACACAATATGGACAGTGTAAAAGAGTGAAGTATCATTAAGCAATGTTACCACTTCGCTAACTGCAAACAGGAATTTGAATGTTAACCTCAACTGCAGAGAAAGATGCAGCATATTACTTCTATCATTTTAAAAAGTGCTTACCAAAGAGAGAAAGAAAACCACTGTCCTTACTGTTAACCCAGTTTCAGCTTAGTCCAGTTTAAGACAGTTTCTGATGGTGTTAAGAAAAGACAGTTGAGCTGTGTATTGCATCTTGTAATTCCTAGGTATTTTTCCATTGTTACCTCATCAAAAGAAGTAAAATCTTGCTAGCTGTTAAGTAAAGACAGCATATACTCATTGTAACCTCATACACAGCATAGTCAGAAGAACCAGGACAACTTACTTTCCACACCCCATGGAGGGATGGGGGAGCCTGCTTAGCCCTGCCACTGCACTGCTGCCATCTGGGAAGGGCTCCCCCCCTGCCTGGGCATCTGTGCACTGCAGGGCTGGCATGAACTTCCCACTGAAGCGTCTTCCTTCTGGCACAACTTGGCGCAACAACGTCAGATTTTCTGATGACAAGTCAGAAAACTTAATTCAAGTGTTACATTTATGCAGGATTTCTGAATGTCAGTCCTATAACATTTCTTCTGATCAAAATAGTCTGCTGATTAGGTTTCATGTGGTCAGAATTTGGAAGGACAGGAAGCAGTGAATGTGCTGCACTAGCAAAAGCAATCTCAAGCCAGAATTCTTTTATAGGAACAAAAGTTATTGAAATATTTCATATCTGTATGTAATATACGTACACTGAGACTATATTGTCTTAGGGATGTTGAGTATATATCCTATTCTTGGATGCAGATTTTTTTTAGCCTAAAACCAATTTAATAAAAATATTTATTATTTGGCTTATTCTTATTTCTTTAAATAACTACCATGAACCAGGCTGATACATAAATGATAACTGTGAGGTTTATTGTATTGAATGTGGCCTTGATCTCAGAATTTCGGACTCAATAGAAAGACTTCTTTGCCTTATTTAGGCACTGAGGCATTAGTTATATCCTTAATTGTTTATTTAAGAGGAAAGTGTCTATAGATGTTATTCTCATGTACACATTTTCCAGAGTAGCATTATATTGTGTCACAATTGTTAAATTCCCCCTGGGTTTTGGTTTTGTTGGGGTTTTTAAAGGTAAAAATAAGTAGATAGCTCAAATTATTTTGAAGTTTAAACTGTTATTCCTGTATAGCATTATTATATGGACAAGTCACTGCAGCTCTGAAAGCTCAGGGATTTACTTGTGATATCTTTACACTGATTCTAAGTTTCAAACTACTTCAGAATACTTTCGTTTTCTGTGAATAAATTTTAGTTTTGAATGTGTTCATTGGGGTGTGAGAGATTGTTGTTTATTCTCTATGCTATCATCTGCAAATTGCTTAATAGCACAGATCAATGTTGCATAAATGCTAAGGTTTTCTCTTAAGCAGCAGGAACAATGTAACAAAAAGAACAAAACAAAAACAGTAGAAGGCTTTTATTTATGATTGTAGTGCTGTTGAGGTCCTGTTGGATTACCAGGTTAGATTTGTTGTAACGTGGAGATTCTGATCACAGCCTTTTAAGATTTATTGACTTTTTAAGATGAGGTTAGGCTAAGACATCAGTATTGTTGAAGGAAAATACACCCTGATACACTGAGGATTAAGACTGGGTGGCTGATACTGACTATAGTCACAAGACCCAGTGCTCTGATGGGCACGGTCACCCAGAGGGCAATGGCATTGGGCCTGCTCATGAGTGTGCTCCTGAATGCCAGCAGCTCTCAGTCTGCGTCTGAACCCCCCAAACACCCGAGAGCTGCACCACACAGAGCTCCCACTCACTCCTGAGATGGAGTGTGTGTGATGGTGGGTCCATGGGCAGTGCCACGAGCCTGCCTGCTGCGTGCTCAGCTCAACCTGTTGGACTTATTGAAGCCTGACAGTAAACGTGACACAGACTGTGCTGCTCCTCAGCCCTGGAGAAGGGTAGGGCACGCTGCCAGAGTGAGCAGCACCAGCATGAGCCTCACTTGAGTATCTGACATTGAGAGCACAGCAGCTCTTCCCCAGGGACAGCCTGGGGTCAGTAACCACTACGGGCTTGTATGACTCCTGTGGAGATCTGGACCAGACAGGGCTTCTTCAGCTCTTCCTTGCTTAGGGGAGCATGAAGAGAATGGAGTCTTGGGTTCAGCAACCCTTGATCTTCTTCTGGCAAGTGCTCAGCAGGGTGTTGTAAAGAAAGGAAGCTGTTTAGGAAGCACATGGGCATGACAACTCCTCTCTTTACAAGAAGTTACACTGACACATCTTTATGCATCTAAGGGATATTCTGCTGATTAGATATTTTTTTCAATAGTATCCAACAAACAAACTTTGCAGCTGGCAAAACCAAAAATTTATTCATCTGGTATGGATTTGGTTTTTCTCTCTTCTGTGTTAAACTTCAAAAACTAAATTAGTGCTGGCATTGAGTCCAGTCCAAAATTTATTTGGTATTTCAGTCCTTCTCAGTTAACTTTGATTGCTTATATAAGACTGAATAATATATGTTTGGTGTGGGACTGGTTGGCAAGAGGATATGAATTTATATTTAATTATCAAAGAACTCTGTCATCCCAGATTGATATAACCAAAGACATCTTTCTTCCTTTTATGGCTATTCGTGTTTTCTACCACTTGAGCTTTTTCCATGTTAGCAAAATGAAAAAGAATCAAAAGCCTCTTGATCTAAATCTTTTATTTGTACTGGACTGAAAAGGCATTGAGTTGCTTATATGACAATCAGTACCTGACAGATGGAACATCTCTTTCTTATGCCTTTTATGCAATGTTTTTTAATGTAAAAAATAGTAAAACAAAGCAAAGAAAATCCAGGGCTTTGGTTTACCTCCTTGTCTTGTTAAAGAAGGTGAATTGAATTGTCACAGGTGAACTGAGATTACATCTGGCAGCTAGAGAGTGTAAAGAGAATTTAAAGAAATCTTTAAAAAAAGTCTTATATAGTATTATCAATTCCTATATAAAATAATTCAATATTTTAAATACTTTTTAAATAATTTATCTGTATTTAAAACTAAGTTTTTAAAATTTTATGTTTGGAACCTTTTTGGCTTTAACACTTAAATATATTTTTTTTCAATATTAAAAAGTCTTTTAAATATTCAGTACATTTAATATAAAAACAGAAAAAGTAATATACATTGTCCACACATAGTATTGTACATGACACCTGAGCTCTAGAGTGAGCTTTTGAATTTGTCAGGCAAGTCATACCTTAGTTGTGGTGAACCACTTCTTATTCTCTCTCGGGATTTGTTAAGATTATAGCAGATCTTTACCATCAATATGTAGACTTTAATATTATATACACATACTGTATACAGTATTTGATTTCCATCTCTATGCCCAGAATTGTAAATAAATATTTTTTCACAGCATTTAGATCGAAATATTGTTTAGCACATACACAAATATATTTAAGACACACACAAGTTGACAAGAACCATACTGATTTTGCTCAGCTCAGTTACAGGAAAATTTAACTTATAGGTGCCCAATAACATAATGGAGAAGTCACTCTCATATTTAAAATATATAATAAACTTATTACCAAATGTTTACAGGTTGTGTCAACAGTAGGAAAACGAGGGTTCCCTTGTCCCCTTGGTGCATTTTCATTGACCCTGCCAACGATAAAGGCAGTGTGGGCAGAATGCTGGTGTCTCACAGCCCCTTCCTCAGCACCCACAGCTCTCTGCCAATTTTACCAACTCACTGGGACAGACTCTGGCAGGACTTCATGTAAGGCCAAACTCTCCAGTTTTTAAGGGTAGGCATGTCTGTCACTGAAAATGAAGTTTACTGTCAAATTGTAGCTTGCTTTCTCCATCCTCCTGTATTTGGAAAGATGATTTCCACAGATCCTGTAAATGGATTTGGGTGGAAAGAGGGGGACTCCCATGCTTCCTATACCACATGCATGATGTACTATGAGTACAATAGTTATGTCCCATTGTGCAAGGTAGTCCTCAAAAGTCTTCTTTTGTTTTTTAAAAAGCTATTCTCCAAGAGGACCCCAAAACTTTACAAAGACTAAATGGAACACTCTACATAGCTATTTAGAAATACTTGCAGCAGGAAAAAATACTATTGCAAATCAACATTCTCATCAGGAAGCCTAGCCTAGAATCATTACCCAGAAGAGGAGCACATGCCGCAAGAACAAAATGAACAAAACTCACATTTCTCATGAGTTTGTACTCATAGTTTTCCATTCATATGCAATCTGTAGACTAGAAACTATTTGCTGGAATTATTACATGGCTTATTCTTAATAGTTGTTCCTGAAAACATAACTTCTTCACAAGTAATTCTGACACATGGTTTCAGGATGAACTTACAATAAGGTTTTGAATGTTTGAATCTCACACTTTAAAGTGTGAGATTCTGAATACACCTTCAGGAAAATAGAATTCCCAAACTGAGAGATATCCTGCCTTTCACTCCTCCTGCCCTGTCTCAGGCACAAAGTGCTTGTACACGGTGTTCAGTCAGGTGAAGGGTGGTACCTGGGGTAACCACCCCAGGTGGGCTTGCTTTCCATGAAATTTGATTCTCCTGCTTTCAAGGGAGCAGACTCTGAGAAGGAAATTATAACCTAGGGAGGATAAGCATTACAGCCACTTTATTTTAATCAATCTTAATAGAGAAACTGAGGCCGTGGGTTTATTCTGCAGTAAAAACATGGTACAACAACAGGCCTCTGTTTGTGTCTCTGAAGCCAAAAATTTTGGGTTCTGTTGGATGAAGGAAGCAAACAATGTTAACATCTTTTACCACTTATAGCACTGGTTAGGAATACTGGTGTACCTAGTGAGGGACAAATTCTCAGCTCCTTTGTACACACAAAGTTTCAGGTCCTGGTATTTTCAGCTCAGCCCTTTTCATTAAGACATCAAAGTGACATCAAAACTTAGCGTATATTGACAAGAGAATTTCAGAACCAAAAATAACAACGTGCTGAACTACTAGTTTTGCCTTTGCAAAAATCTGTCTAGACTTAGGAAAATTTGTATTTAAGTTTTTACCTTTCCTTGGATATATCTGCAGTATGTATATATAAAGATATATTTATACAGTTAATAATTTATATCAAAGCAAGAAGCTTTATTATTCATTAGTACCCATCTGATTATAGACTGTGCAGAAAAGGTGCAGTTTTCTTGTAAAGACAATGTTACGGTGACTCAACAGAAGGAGTTCTATAAGAGGCTAAGCATACAACAAATCAAACATTTAATTCTTAAATTAAAACCCTGATCTCAGAATTTAATAGCTTTTTTTTTTGCTTCAGATTCTTCATTAATGCTTAAGCCTGTACATGACATTGAGTTACTTTTTCCACACTGGAATCCAGTTAACAGTAAAGAGACAAGCATGGGGGTTGGATTTTTTTTAAACAAGCAATGATGAAGGCATCTTTAATCAATCATTTTTCTGTTTTATAGTTAAAATGGTTATTAGTTAAAAGAATGCCTTTCTGGGGAGAAGGAAGTAGTAAACACTACAATTGCTGTTAAAGCCTGTCTTAGAATTCAAGCCAAATTTCTAGGTCAAATCCAGAAAGATATTAAAGATAAGTTATGTGGTGTGTCCTCTGAACCAGGTTCCTGGTGTCTCAGACAAATTCAAAATCCTGAAAGTCATATATGTTGTATGCAGAGTGCATGGAGGGAGTTACCGTGAGCTGAAGAACTACATAAGACTTTTCTCCCTTTTCTCTGTTTGAGCAGCCACTTGGATTTAATCCTCTCCTAAATGTGTTATGATCACTCATTCAAATAGATAAGATGGACTATCCTTTATAAGATGTGCTATCCTTTATAACAAAATCTGGAAGAAGTGCCATTTCTGGCATTGCCTACTTTGTGTTTTGGAACAGCCAGTCTGAACACGTCTAAGAGGTGGAGGTACACAACCCTGTCTTTCTGAAGGGACTTGCAACCTCTTGGCATTTTCCACAAAAGAGTGCTCAGAGGACCTACATAGACACAGCCCAGAGGGAAACTCTTGGCTTCCCTTCTGAAATGATGCCCTTCTTCCAAAAAGAACTCAGGACCAGAGGGGAGGGAGGCAACAGAAAGCAGACAATGAGAAGCATTATACTCATTAAAAACAAGCAATCAAAAGACCCCACACTCTTATTTGCTACATACCAATCAGAGAAGCAGGTTTTAGTTAGGAGTTAAGCAAAATCTTTAGAAACAGCCTCTACAAAGTTTGGTGCTGACATTAAAATGCCAATTGTACAAATGATTGTGAAGACTGAAAAGGCCATCAAGCAGAGCCGATCCACTACAGAGGCTGCAAATTTCCATTCGTTGCAAATGGCTTCCTCTTCATCCTGGTCTCTGAATCGGTTTGCAATGTACCTGACCTCTTCCAAAATCTTAGCCAAATCTGGGTCACCTTCAGAGGGGTGGCCACTGTGGAGCAGGTTTTCTTCATCTGTTGGTGAGCAAGTCATCCTCCCGCAGATCACACCTGAATCAGTGGTGGGTGTGCAGTGAACCCCCTCCAGCCCCCTGAACCCAATGTACAGCATATTCCCGTTGCTGGATTGCTGTCCACTCACAGTGTTCATCTCCACGCTGGACAGGCTACAGCGGCGCTGCTTGTGCTGACAGGCAGGACGCACTTTATCTTCCCCTGGTCTTTTCATCCTCAGAAACCAGGCACACCAGTTCAGAAGGATGATTCTTGTCTGAAAGATAATTTTTGAGAATAAGCATCTCTTCATGTGACTGGTCCATGCTCTCTGCTTAGCCTGCACCGCTTTCTAGAAAATGGTGCTNTTTTTGAGAATAAGCATCTCTTCACACAGCCACTGTCTGTGGTGCAGCTGGCACTCAGGCAGCTGGGGTGACTGGTCCACGGTCTCTACTGCTTTCTAGAAAATGGTGCTACAGTTTTCCAGTTGATTGATTCACCAGTCACTGGGGTTCTTTGCTTGTTCTAGCAGTGACATTGATTACCTCAGGCTGACTATCAGTCCTGGGACTCCTCCCTCCTCTGATGGGAGTGTCCCTACTGTTAATTATTCCTGACAGTTGAACAGTGATATGGCAGCCTTTGCCACCTTAATAAAAACCATGGGTTAGACAAAAGCAAACCAAACTCTTACTGAAGAAGAGTTACTTTTTAGTAGTCTTAATAACACTGCTTTGGATGGTAGTCAATAAAGTTACAATTCTTTTTCTCTTATTTGTACTGTAATATTAAACTCACATCCATTACTGTTTGGGTGGGGCTGCTGAAACAGGTTGGACCCCCAAGTTCATATTGTGTTCACAACAGTTGGTGGCAGATTTTAGAAAAGAGATCTGGATATAACATGAAGAAAATATGGAAAAATTACTTTGATAAAAAAAAAATAATTTTCAGATTTAATCAGTGTGTATCATTTTACTGTTTTCCACATTGCCTTAATCCAGCCTTACAGAAAGTGAAGACTGTTCCACTTCAAATGAAAATATCTGTAATTTATTTAAATCAGATTTTAAGAGGAGCTCATTTAAGCATTTGTTTTTCAGAGTTCTAATGAAATATTATTGTATCATATAATATGCAAAGCTTTTCCTGTAATTAATATTAGATTTGGTCCATTTATTCAGGCTGTGGATTGTTACTTAGAGTAGGTATTGCAAATATCCCAGCCAGAGACAGATCATGCCCTGTTACTTTTTTCACACTATCAAGCTTCACCAAGAAGGATAATTGTCTGCTGATTGAGGGCCTGATCCAATATTCACCAGTGTCCAAACAGTGTTTGCTGGACTTCAGCTTCTCTACACTACAGCTCACCCCTCAACCTCAAGTACTCTGTTTTCTGAGGATATTTTGCTCAGTACTAAACATTGTCCCCTTTAGGTCATCAAACACATGTCTAAAGAGATCTATCCTTTATTCTCTTCACTGAAATTTATTTTAAAGTCACCACCTCAGAACAAGCCAGGGAATATCTCATTATCTCTTGTCCTCGGGGTACTGCTGTATGCACATTTTTTCCAGCTAGTAAGGATAATAATAATTCATTGCTCTAGAGAGAAAAAAGAAAGGTCTTTCCGTCTCCAGAAAGGCCTGATGCTACCATGAGCTGGGTGAAGTCAAAGAAGGGGACATTTAGCTGATGACAGCAGTGTGTAGTAATCTAATATCAGGACAAAACCCACCCCTCACAGAAGGACATTATTTAAAAAGTCTTATGTGCTTAGAAAAAATACTTCAATTCTTTGGACTTTACAGATGCTCTGGGACAGAGATATAAAGATCAGGATTTTCAGAGCAAATTCCAATTTACCACCCATCTTTAACAGATGCTTTTTAGGCTATGGATGTTTCTATTTGGGCAGCAGCTCAGCATGTAGCAACTGCACAGCTGCACCCTGAGAGTAGTGTATTTCCTGCATTTATCATCTCCATCAGCACCTTACTCTATTTTTCTACCTGGTTCACTTCTAACATCTGGAGCTTATTTGAAAATCGTCTTCACTTATATATTTAGGTTTTAACGAAATCCTGAGTTGCATGTAGCTGTTCTGTAGGATATTCTCTCTTTCACACAAACATTTTCTAAGAGCCCAACAACGTGGAATGTATCTGGATACCTCATTTGTGGTGAAACTGCTTTTCCAAACAACATGTCTGGGTAGGATTTATATGTTTTTAACAGTAGAATGAAATCATGGGCCACTAGCTCTTCTATCACATCCCTGAGCTGGACATTTATGCAATGGACAGTGCAGGAAAATCAAGCCTTACCCATTTAGGCATTTTTCCTCCATCTGGATCATGATGGTGGTACTGTAGAACAATAACGGTGACAACAACAGAAAGACCAACAATAATCATAGTGCTGGCAAAATACTGAGCTGCAAAATAAAGAAACAATTACAGGAACATACTTTGGCTGATACAGCTTTAATAAGCTGTGTTTATATATGCATTCATAGCATTTAATTATTTTTCCAGTGTAGTGCTGTTCTAGGTAACTCTGAAAGATTTCTCAACAGCAGAAAGATCTGACATTATTTTGAAGGGATAGCCAACGTTTAGCTGTTCTTTTTGTGGAACTGAGCACCTGCCTTTTCTAAGAAAGGCTTCCTTGACACAGGCTGCCTTCTAATTTTCTTTCAGCATTATTACATAAACTGACTAGTACTTGTCTTGAAAAGTCTCTCTTTTTGTTTGAACAATTACAGTGGGAAGATTTACTTTTGTTAGCTCATGTATTCCAATTTCCTAGTTGGAATTAGGAATACAGAACACAATCTGCCCAATTGTGTCAAAACTACAAAAAATTCTTCCACAGAAAATTGATTCTCTTATGCTCTCCCCAAATACACATAGGTTCTCTATTTTATTCAGAGCAGAGAGCACCCATCAGAGCCTCTCATCAATTGGCAATATTTTTCTAGTGCTATTGCAGTCATCCATTGTACAGCTGGTGATTTGCCTTAAGGTTGCCCTTTGTGCAAAGTCACTGCACCTTGTTTGCTAAAAAAATCCAAGTGACTAAAAGCTTACCAATTAAGGGCACAGAGTCAGAGGTTGCTGGCATAATTTCAGCCACAAGCAGCATGAAGACAGTGAGAGACAATAAAACTGTTATACCTGAAAGATCAAGTATGAAATCATATCAGTATCTTGTAATTTCAACAGGAAGAGAAACCAAATGAACCTGAAGGAGTGCTCTCTGCAGGATGTCATCCCACTGTAATCCTGCTCCAGCACATGAGTGCTACTCTGACCTTCCTTGTACTGCCTCAAGTTCAGGGTAGCAGTGCTGCCAAACCCGTACCAACGCTTGCACCGACAGGGATATTTTTACATCCCTGTAATGGTTCAACTTGTATCATCATTTGCTAATTAGCTGAGGCACATCAAAGCAATTCTTGCACTGTATTAGCTTTAGAAACATGGTGTGGATCTGAGTATTTGAGCATGTGACACTTGATTAATTGTCATGGAAGCTGCAGGTGGTGTAATATGTAAATTTCCTCAAAAGCAGATTTGGTGCCTTGGACAGACTTTGGTATCCTTTGATATTAGTGCTGGGTTCTGCAAGGGATTATACTCAAGCAGTTTTGACTTTTAGTTTTTGGAGTTTGACTTCTGTTTCTCAGTAATGAGTTCTCATCTTTCTAGTTTCTCATAACTAGACTTAAATAATAGTCATTGTCAAGTGGGAAAGGATTAAGGAACAAAGAATTCATCTTAAAATATAGTGAAGGACAACTTAATTAAGGAGGCTATTATGCCTCAGTTAAACCATATTCTGGAGAAATGACCATTTTTCTAGCTTTAAACAGCAATGTTTACTTAGTAGAAGTTAGTTCATTTGAATTTTATATGGGACAAAAGGTTTCTTTATATAGTTAAACTCCATCTTAAAGATCAAGTACTCAAAATCAGATTTGTTTCACAAAGCATTGCTTAAGTTAAAATTCACTATAAAAAATAAAATACGAGCAATTAGAATCAATCTTTCTTAGAAGGCACCATAGGCTCTTAATACAACACAATATTAAATGGAAGTATTAAGAAGAATTCAGCATTAAAGTGTTCAAATGTGTATTTGAAAACTTACGCTTTACCTAATGAATGTGAGATTCAGCAAATTAACGTCAAAAAATTAAAGCCTGCTTCTTAAGGAAGGTACTCAAGAATTGTTTATGCCTCTGTTGGTTCAACATCAAATACTTAAAATAACTTGGGAGCCAGAACAGGACACATAAACTATTGCTTCTGCCTAAGACTGTTTAAAAAGAAACTTTAACAGGACAACTTCCTTTGGTCTAGTCACATTTACAATAACCCATTAACACTTTACCTAGTGAGATCTTTTCTCCAGAATCTGCTGGAAGCAGGAAAACCAACAAGGCAAGTGCTGATATCAGGACACAAGGAATAAGGAGATTGAGTCCGTAGTAAAGAGTCCTACGTCTCATAGTAACAGTGAAGGTTACATCTGGGTAGGGTTCTTTACAGCATTCATAAAAGCTCTCAGTTCTCTTCCCAGGAACTCCTGTAAGGGAAAAGAGGAAGAAAATCAGAAATGAATGTGAATAAACTGTATTGTGTAATGTTTATTTTTTAAAAGGATAAATGTAGTTTTCCATGTTTTACTACAGGTAAAAGTACTTGAGCTTAATTCCCACTTTTTCTCAGAAGATAGAGGAAAATCAGATAAAAGATGCTAACAACTTAAGCAGCAGATTTGTCTCTTTTTTTTAATGTTGATTTTCATCTGAGATTTGCTCTTAAGAGTTTCAAATGCCACAGGATAGGTCTAATTTCTGTCTTGTTTTCCCAATTGTTACTCCATCCATTTCAGTGGATACCTAGGCTGCAAGTTCACAGTGTAAATAAGGAATTGAGAGCTTACCTACTAAATCCCACTCTCCATTTGAAATATAGCCAGATATGTCTGCTTCTTGCATTTGTAAGTCCAAGGACCAGCCTCCGTAAGTCCAGGATCCAAACTTCAGGTTACATTTCTGAACATCAAAAGGAAACCAGCGCACATCTATGTAGCATGAGCTTTTAAATATGCCTAGGTGAGATTTTAAACAAGAACACTTAATTTAAATGCTTGTTCCACATAATTTCATTATGTACATCTTGTACCCAGAACTTGTTTTACATTGTGCCTTCTGTTTCTCATTTATAAGGCATATTTAATCTCAGTCTTGTCTTGACATGTAAAGAGGAAAAGTCAGTCACAGAGAAGGGAAAGAACTGTACTATTAATGTATTGATGGTATTAACTGTTTTTAAAGATACTTGTCCATTTTGGCACACAGTGGAAGAATATTCAGAGAAGAACTCAGATCTCTGGATACAGTATTTCAGGAAGAAATGAAGCAGAATATCTAATCTGTTTCTATTTCTTTCACTGACTGAAGTAAGAAATCCTGAAACATAAGACATCCTGAAATATTTATTTGTTATTTATTATATGATCTTGATTTATTCAGGACAGCTAGCTTCTTTTTCACATGTTGAGTCAGATCCTGTCCTTCAGCAGCTTTCAGAACTGAATTGAAAAACCCCTACCAAATGGAACATCTTAAGAGAGCATCTTAAATCAAGAGGCAAACCTCTGAAGCCCTCTGGACATCTTAAACAGAAAACTTGATTTGTCTGGAAAGCATTGGCTCTACTGCTGTAGTTCGAAAAATTCAAATGCTAGGAAGAGTTAATTTCTAATGATTATGCTAATTGAGTTGGGGAAGAGAAACAGTGCTCCGCTGTTATACATCCAGACCAAAAATTGTTTTGATGAAGCATTCATTGAATCATTTCAAATAAAAATGTATCCAAGATGCTACTAAGCACTTTACTATAAAGACAACCTATTAGTAAAATAATGAAATAAAAATTTATTGAGGCATCACCAAGATTTTAAAAAACATCTTTTTATAGTAAAGACTTCCAAACTTCTGAAATTGTGCATTATGACAGAAGAATTACCATAATTGCAATAAAACATGTATCTTGTCTGACAGTTTTCATTCAAAGGTGTTAACCATATAACCATAGTGAATCTAGACTTACATCTATCAGATGATGCTAGCTGAACAAAGAATAAGAGAATGTATGAGAATTTATGTAAGATGCAAATGCAAGAGAATTTATAGCAAATTTGAAACCATACCATACACAAGTAATCTATCAAAATTTATGACATGCAAACAGCCTACCTGGTGGCAAGTATTGGCAGTGTCCTGAAGAATTGACTAAAACATTAGTGTGAAAAGTAGCATCAAATCTTTCATCAGCACTAGAACAGGGGAAGAACAAAATGGGTTATTTACTCTTTGACTGGCTGAAGAATGTCTGAGACAAATCTGTTCTCATAGAAGGACTATGTCACCTCAAGAAGTTGACAGCTTTTTTCCTGCCATCAGTTTTCTGTGGCCTCAGAATAACTGGCCTGCTACTTCTGAGTTTGCTCCTGATTAAGAACTGTAAGTGAAGGTCAGCCACCTCATTCTTGCTGTTCAGCTGCCCACTGCATTCATTATAGTGCCTTGGCTCTATTGATTTCCTTTTGAAAGTAAGCACTTTTTAAAAACTTCTTAAGCAACTGTACAGGGAAATCTGTTCTCTTGCTGTCTTGCTTGTTAGAGCAGCTAATGAATACTGAGGAGATAGATAGTCCAGTGTGTGTCTTCCTACTCTTTGCATGGGTGAACATTATTTCTACATGTCATACATATGACTCTTTAATGCTGCCCCAGCCTTCATTATCTACCTCAGAACCCACAAACTGCATTCACACAAGAAAAAAAAGCAGCCTTATTCGAGGTATCAGTGCAGTGGTCTGGCCAGCACTGCCCTGGTGTGCTGTCCTTACAAGTCTCTAGAAAAAGAATCATAACATCATTTGGGGAGTGCTCCAAATTATGAATTGGCATCTACTGCCAAGGAATATCTCAATTCTGTCTGGCACTATGTCCCAGGAATTTACCATTAACATTTTAAGGACTTCTATATGGGAAACACAATGAGACACAGGCTACTGTCTTTATTGTACTGTTGTAGTCTCCAACCTGTCACCTTGTGTGGTGGGTTGGCACGTGAGGCAAATGCAGAGCCAGCTGCAGAGGAGTCACACAAGCTTCAGAGTCCAGATGCTTGCAGCAATCTGGACTTTCAAAACCTGTGCATCTCCAGTTTAATTGGAACACTACAAATCTCTAATGTCTCTTTGCCTATTAGTGGTTTAGTATCTCATAATTTTCTAATCACCTTTTAATCATTAGAAAAACAGAATAAAATTCTGAGATGGTCATAAAGTAGAGAATTCATAACTCTAGCACAAAATCAAGTATATTAAAAGGTGTTTCTTATCAGGAAAACCCTCTTTGAAATATTCATTTCTTGAAAAGAGGAATTTAATATTTGATCTATTCTGATGCAAATTTTGTGTCTCAAGCTGAAACAAAGCAACTGTTATTTTAGACACTTTTAATCTTCATTTTAAAATTTGCATTTTATTTTCCCCTTATGTATTTGAAGAACTTAGATTTTAAAAGATGTCTAGGCTTGTTTGTGATATTTGTAGACAAGAAAAAGCTGAATCCAGATAATTAGTTGCCCATCTGGAGTTGCACTTTTTCCTGTGGTGAGCAAAAGGCTCACAAGTATTGAAAATACTTGCAAGCATTTAACTTGAACTTCGAATAGAAGCAGAGAAGTCTCAGTATTGTGTATGTATGATGCCTGATTCTAGCACACTGAGGGGAAAAGGCAGCTCAGTGCCAAGGCCATTGAACAGTGCAAGCCACTCCTTCAGCTCCACTGCTCATGGCTGGATTCTCCTGCTTCGTGTTGCAGCTCCTCTTCTAGCTGGAGCTCTGATTCTTCTCTGCCTGGCTGCCTGTTTTTATGATATTTCTAAGAAACTCGTGCTGCAAAAATCTCTCCTGATTACACTGCCAAATTTGATAGAGGATACTGGGGAGAGGGGCAGCAAGACACACACACATCCACAGAGGTGTGCATGCACACGGGGGCATGGGTGTCATTAGAAAACCAGACTTAAAGTGCTCCAACAAGATGCTGTATTAGACAAGTAATTGCTTTGACTTGAAATTAATTAAAAAGTGTTAGATGATGGAATTTAAATAAGTAGTCAAATTTAAGATGTAAAATTATCCATGCCACACAAATCACTTGTTAAGTGGAAATTAATGACTCCTGGGCTAGGTTCTCTTCCTCTGGAGTGGAGGGCAGTTAAACACGAGGGAGCTGATTCTAAGATATTGCTGCTGTTTCTGGTAATTGGAAAAAATAGAATTTTTGCAAGAACACAAATGAACAAGGAAGCTTGATTTCATTACCATGTGACTTTATCTTTCACAGGTATATTCTTAAAGGAATAGCCAATGGTAGTCAGATTCAAATATGAAATTCTTTTTTTCTGAAAAAGGAATATGTCTTTTTCTATGCCATGCTTCTAATCATTTTGTGAAATGCACTGCTTTTATTGGGAATGCACTAAGTAGCTTGAAGAGAGTGGACTGAAATGTAATGTAATGATAGAAAACAATTTCTCCTGCATTTCCTCTTCAGGGTATAACCACTTGAAAGCAGCTATTGATTACAGGACATTGAGATGACAAAGCTGTACCTAGCAGGTAGAATCCCACTGGGACCCAACCTCATGTTAAAATAAGACATAATTTCCAGAATTTTTGTTATTCCATGAAGTACTGAACATTATGTGGCCATTTGGAAAATAATTCTACCAGAAATGAGCACTTTTAATAATTGTAGTTTAAAGCGGAAGACAGTCCACTTGACACTAACACAGTCAATCCTAGAATTTGTAGAAAGGCATAGATATCTGCTCAGAAAAACTACGGATGAGCTGGCCCTGGTCTCCCCACAATAGACTGGATATAAAATTTAATACAGCTGCCACAATATCTCTGTACTAGGCTGCAGCAAGATGTGTAAGAACTCGACACACAGTGGAACATGCATTCATTAAAATGGGAAGTGAATTTATAGTTCATTAATTTCTCCGTAACTGCAGATGCATGTCCCTAGTGAAGCATAGGAATTGAAAACATCTATCTCAAAATGGCATGTCACTAGAAGGGAACATCATCGTATTCCCAATGTAATTTTGTACATGAATAAGAATTTATTTTAAATAGCTTTGCTCTCTGACTAAACTCTGCATAAGATTTTTGGATTAAATATGTGTTTGTAATAGAGGAACTGTAGAATAATTATTTCATGACTGAGTCATAGTTAACAATCCGAAGATTTGAAAACCTGTATTAACACAAAAATTCTGGTTTCAGTTTTCCAGGTTATTGTGACCCTTCTTATTCTAAAAACAATTCCAGCTACAGTTAGCATGCATATATTAATATCACTAATTTCTAAAATATTACCCTTTCATTTTGGATATACTGAAATACTGAAGCCTAAATCATCAGGCACATTGCAAGTCTCTCTCAAGTGATATATACGAGAAAGAATATTGTTATGACTAATTTTTTTGGAAATCACTAAATTGCTTTTGTAGAGTACCAATTTTATGGAATACACAGTGTGTCATTCATCAGGACAATGGAAATGAAGGTGATATCTATAAGATTCTCCCAAGAACATTGTCATTTATGGAGTCAAGGTAGCTAGGGATAACTGCTCAAGAAAGCAAATTTGTATTGAAAACTACATTAAGATTAATGTTTCAAAAAATACCTGTCTCAGGTATCAGGCAGCTCTGCTTTGTGTACAGAGCATTTGAAGGAGTTTTTTAGGCTGGTTTGTGGACAACTTCCTATGCTTAAACCAGAAGTGAGTAGTAGCCTTACTGGGCAGTTACCCTGGGCATGGTGAACTCAGCTAACTCTGAGTGATCCCCTCAGATCACTCCATGGTAGCTGTACCTCTGGGACAAGCAGTGCCACAATGCAGGCCCTAGAGAAGTACCCCAGTGCCTGGCAAATGCTGCCACTGGTGCTGTTATCCCATTGTTACAGTGCAACAGCACCTGTGACTGCAACAGTGAACAAAAAGGTGCTCATCAAAAGGCAAACAGGAGCAAAACTGCAGCTGACGTTGGAAACAGCTATTCCTTTGGTCTTGTTGCAACAAAAAGCAGCTCCTGAAGTGGGAAGGGGGATCAGGTTGATAAGCACAGCAGGGTGTGTTCTTATGAGACATATGGCAGAGAAACAAAGGAAAGAATGCCATCAGGAAGATAAAAGGTTTGTGTCATCTGCACAGGCAGCAAAACAAGGTACCCTGGCTACCACAGAAGTGCTCCATGTACAGAGCAGATGTAAGTTCTTTCCAGTACCTGGGCAACAGCACAGAAGCCCACAACTGCAGCAAAGTGCAACTTGTTATAGAACAGGCAACCCTCAGTGTTTTATATTTTGAAATAAATAAATTCCACAATGGGAACTACCATGTAACAGTACAGCCAAAGAATCTCTCAATGTCAGCCAAAGGTTCTGCCGTGGATTGATGGCAATCTGTCTGTCCCTGAAACAGGCCCAGCTCAGAACAGTTTGACAAGGAGAACAGCAAACATCCCAGCTATTTTTGTAGCAGGAGGAAAGAGTAACACCAAAACTGGATGTGGAAAAATGCAAAGATCCTTCTGGGAAATTACTTCTGCTGTCTGTAGTGAAACCCAAACTAAACTCTGACAAGCAGACAAACATCAGATTTGAATTCACCAGTAATCATTTAGACAAAAAAATTTCATAGAAAATGTCACTATCCATATCATTAAACACCATCTCATAAAAGCTACTCAGTTAGAATGGTAGTAGGGACAATGTTGTCGTTCACAAAGTATTTACAAATATGTCCTTCTCTTCTGTGAACAGGATACTGGTAATTTTCCAGTATTCCAAACACCTAGAAGGTTTTGGAAAATTACTTAAAAATCTAGGCACTTTGATGAGATGATTATGTCATTTACCTCCCCTTATCTTTGTGTTTGAACAGAGTGCTAGAAAACTTCGTGTAGAATCCCTTTCCCAGGAAAGGTTGAAGCAGTTGAGCTTTCAAGGGATATTTTGCCAGTCTAACTGTATGAACTTCCCTCCATCCCCACACACACAAAGAAAAATGTGTCTACCTGTTATAGAGAAGAATATCGGGCTTCCAAATCAGTCCATCAGGAAAACGGACATTCTTCACTCCTGGGTATTCAGACACATTCCACTGTAGATAATGATCTGTCCAGTACTAAGCCATACACACAAAAAGTAAGTTAGGTCATCTCATCCATTGGTTTACTGTAGTTCTCTAGGGACTGGATGGGCTGAAACAATAGGTGTTCTCTTGTTTAGCTTCAGGGACTGAAATGTTTGGAAAGAGTGAATTAGGCCACCTAGAGCACAATGGAACTCATAAACCCCTCATTTTCAATTCACACTGCAGTGCCCATAACAGCCTAGAAGAGATTTGGAGTGCTTGTGTTTTATTGTTCACACTGTCTCAGGTGCCAGTTTGAGATTGAACTGCTTTTATAATTCATACAGCAACTTCCATTATCTTTATCTTCATTGACAACTTTGTTTTCTGAGGCTGGAAATTCTCAAAAAATTGTAGTACCTTGCTAATAGCCATGGGATAGAGCAGCCAGCATTCGCTGCTGACAGAAGATGAGTGTGATGGTACAAGGTTAATGCCAGCAGAAGGTCTTGGCAGCTCCTGGGGCCTGGCATTGGGCGAACTCTGAGGCAGCTGCTCTGTAGCATGGCTTGGTCCCACAAGTTTCCTCCTGGCTGGCACTCTACTGGAGGGAGCTGCCCTGGGGCTGCCTGTGCTCCTTTCAGCCCAGGCCTGCCTGCTGGCACAGGCAGGCTGGCACAGTTGCACCAGCAGGGCTTTGATCTGAGCTCAGCACTGCTAAATCCCACACTCTGCCATTGAAACATATGGTGGTGCACAGCCATAAACAAGAGCAGGGCCCCAGAATGCAGCCAGCTGAGCACTGTGGCAGCCCTAGCAAGCTGCCCTTCAGAGAAATAGTAACATGAGCTGCTGTATTTTCCTGAAATTGAGGTTGTAGATCATTCTTTACTATGCAAATTACTTGTCATGATACTAGGGTAGTTTCTGTTGAGCACCAAGGCTATAAGGAATAAAGTTCAATTCATTTGACAAAGTTTACAGAATCTTCCCTTATGTCTGAGCTTCATTATAATGCACCTCTCTGTATCTCCATTATTACATTCTTTACATTAACCTCACTTGGCTGTAGGCAACACGTAACTTACAGTGAGGACTTGTCCAGATTCACCAAGCTGTTGCAACACCAAGTGTTAAATTCTTAAATGCAAACTTTTAAGTGGGTGAGAAAATGTACAACACTTACCCCTTCAGTCTAGCGATCCTTGTCAAAATGTTTGAGTAGACATTAAGGTCAGGAAAAATTTCCAGTGGGTATTGTGGACATAAATGTTATTGGCCAGTCTCATGGGAATTCACATCAAGCTGGTCTATGCAATTCCTTGCATTACTGTCACAGGCAAGTTTTGGTTTGATACACCATGTCCCTGATTAGCCTCATGCAGATATTCAAATACATTCTTCTACCTTTACAACACTATATATGACCATTTTGATGCATTCAACACAACTAATAGCATTCATCATACAGCTTTTGTGAAGTGTTCACTATTCTTAGTCTTGGCCTGTGCTCCTATATTTATCTCATTCATTTTTTACAATGAGTTTGTAGCAAAACTGGACAAAAGATCTGAGTAGTGCACTGTTTTTTCCTTTAGCTTTACAGATAATAGTTTTTTATGGAAATCTTCATTTGGCTCTGTTCATAGTTTTTGTTTTCACAGTTCTCTAGTTAAGATTCATGTGTTGCTCACAGACATCTATGCACGGCTTCTGTAAGCTGAGCAACTGCTTCTCATATCTTTTTGGAAGTTTTAGATGTGTTTTCCCAGTAAACTGTTTTACATTAACTTTCTGGTTGACAAATGTCACTGTAATTTTTTTACCACTTCGACTTTGTGTAATGTAGAAGTCCTGAGACGCCAGGATAGATCTGTTTTTCCCAAAGGCCAGCAACATAAGCAAATAATCTGCGTGGGTTTAAGGCACTGAAAGCCGTGGCTCTCGTGGCTTTAGGTGGCATTCTCAGGAGCTGCCAGAGAGGGTCACTCGCACTCTTGGTGGCAGGGCCGGGACTGGCAGGCTGTGCTCACTGCCTGCTGATTGCATCCTGGATATCAACACATCCAATCACTTCCTGTCCCAACTTACGTTAGGCGTTACCATGGCCACTACACTGCAGCGCAGGGTGATGCTGAGTGACGTAAAGACAGTCCAAGGGCAACAGAAAACTTAATATTCAAGCCTGTGTTAGAGATAATGTTAAGCAGATTTCACGGTTGCTCTGTTAGCCCTGTGTACGAAGTGCTCACCCATCCAGCGGGCCATGATCTGATTCATTTTGCTTCAACTTTAGAGCTACCGTTAAGGGAGCTGGAGCACCTTTAATTTGGATTAAAATGGCAAAGAGCTCAGAGTGCTTTGCTTAGTACCAATCTGTGTGATTTAGCAAGGCTCCTGCTATAATTTAGATAGAGTTTTAGATTTTTGATGCTGAACAGTATTGTCATGGAGATAGTGGTTGAATGAAATAGTCTGCATATATAAGTATTAGATTTCTATTCCACTTTTTCTCAAGTTATTTTTTGTATTTACGTATTTGGGGATAATTACATAAAGTGTATTTAAGATACATTACTCACATATATATCAAGCAATGCAGTGGAGAGGGACTTCAGATAAAAACTTACTTAAGATCACTTAGAATAATGAAATTACATATGTTTGCCTTAAGAATGCTTTGAATCTGTCTAGAACACCATTAACAGACCATTAATATGTAAACACTTCTATGTGTACACAAGCCATGAGGAGTGGCTACATTTTTTTGCAGTAACCAAGTGATCTGTTCACTGCAATCTTAATGGGCTTCATATCCAGTATGTGCTAAGGTGAATAAATCAAAAGAAATACAGAATGTCTAATATAATCAAAAATTTCCTGAGGGGAAAAAAAAAATGAAACTCCAAAAGGAAAAGGATGCTGTGAGATAAAAGAGATGGAAAATAAATTACAGCCTCTTGAGTATGAATTGTTGCCTCTTTTAGTTATGAGAAATCATAGGAACTATGGTCTTTGTAGCTAAAAGCGAAAAACATATTATATTTGACTTATATTTTAATCTTGCTGTACAACAGACCTGTAAAAAAGCATAAGTTGAGTGCTTCTTACATGTCAGATTTTCTTTGTGAATATATGGAATAGCTATGCTATCTCAACAGGTCATCAGAATAGTCTCTCATTTGTTTCCCAAGGCCTACTCCAGTGCAAGTGAGGAGCTCTATCTAAAATGTTACAATGAAAGAAAAAATAATGCCTTTAAACTGAATGAGCTGGTAAAGGAAACTAAAAGGTGTAAAGTTTCTGCAAACCCCACGTGACTGTCTGGAATAATAGAAATCTTCTGTAACTTCCTTTACTTAACTCAAACAGTTCAGTTTCTGTAATACTGATGGGAATGCAACTAGTGGCAAATTCTCATCCATGCTGCTATAGATGGACAAAACTCCACATCACCTGTCTTTGCAGAGCTTAAGACAAACTTAGGGCAGAAATGTTTATGAAAGCATTAGGACTCCACAGCAGTGAGCATGCTAAGCAGCACCTTGTCAGTTCTGAGTCATAGTGTAACCTTTCAGAGAAAACAATTTCAAAATAGTCTCAAAATTCTTGAATTGTCTATTTCCTGTTCCATTTATTAAAAAGTGAGTAAAAAGTGACTCATGCCCAGCAATGCTGGCCATGAGTTAACAAGGACAAAGCTCTCTGCTGTGGTATCTAGTAGTAGTAAAGAAAATCTTACATGGAATTAGGAGTTAACTCATATTTTCTTACAGATCTGAAAGTTTTCTAAAATCCAAACTCCTCACCAGATTAAACTTTGAGACTGAAGGGCAAAAACAAACCTACTTTGTTTCCAAACTTACCATTTGTAGCCAAATATTTGTTGTTAGTACTTGATTCTTTTCATCCTGGAGGGAAGGAGGAGAGGAAGAAGAAAAAAAACACACAGCTTAGTACCAAACAGATAAAATAATACCATTAAATACCTTTGACTATTATAAAATAGCTAGTTGTGCTAAAACACCTTTCAAAGCAATTGGAATTATTTCCACTCTTTTTGAAACAGGAGTTTTCACAGGTACTTTTTTAAATTTCAGTTTCATATTACCACAATCAGTCAAACTGTTTCCTGGAGGTATCCTTCTGGCAGGCTCTTCCCTGGGGCTCCTTCTTTAATAAAAAATCTCTAAAGGCAAGGCAGATTACAGTAGGGGCTGCCTGCATCACCTTTCTTAGGAGCAGCCCTCTCACTAATTAACCTTATCCACCAGACATAAGCAGGCAGTAGAAAAACTAATGAGCAAAGTGTGGCTAAACTCAGATGAGGTGTGTTGAGGCCATTCTGAGGAGCCCCTTAACACTGAGTAGCACTGCTCGTGTCAGTGGAACTATACAAAAAGTGCTGCATCAGCTTTACCAGAAAACTGTTGTCAGGGCAGAATATTATTATTCTTGGAAGGCCTTTCCCCTGGACTCCTGTGACTGTTTGATGTAAGTTCAGGTGGTACAGCAAGCATCTTAATGCTGAATTTGTAGACTCTAATTCTTTACTGCTCAGACACAGGAAAATACCAGAGACCTCTTTCTGTGGAGGTACCATATCAACATCCACCTGGGTTGTGTGAAGCTGATGGAATATACTCTATGTGCAGTCAGTATTCCACATTTTCCAGTGTGAGCATGCAATCTCTGTCCCAACATCAGTCAAAGCTCCATTTACAGTCTGAGAAAGTGTCCTAGGAAATTCAGTCACCTGTACAGCTTCAACTGCCAGAGTCGTTCCTATGTCTAGACCTCTGAACTTAAATCTGTCACTCTTGAGCTTAAATGTCATTCCTAAATGCCAAAAAAAGGCCAAAAACATTTAATCACATTTCATACAATAAAACCCCCTTTTTTAATAGCACATGTTACTAAAGGTCAATATTTTTCCTCTTCTGCTCTTGTTTTGTGAACTGCTAACCAAAAAGAATTCCTTAGTGACCTTTCATTGCAGACACTTTTAGATCTGGACAATAGTAGGAAGTTACACAGCATGTAAAATCAAATACCTGCAAGGGAGAATAACATTTTTAAAGCAAGAGGAACCTTTTGAGGAGCAGCATCAGTAAATGTATGACAGTGTTACTAGGCTGTGTATAATCACAACTAAATGTGCACCGTACAAATACAAGGATTTTAAATAAAGATGGCAATGTGCATGAATAAAGTTTATCTTCATGCACACTCCTACCTTGCTTTAAAAGAAAAAGTAAAAATAAAAAATATAAATAATCACAAACCACAGCTAGTCATTCAACACTCTTTCTGTCTATTTTCTGCTTCATCACCTACATGAACCTTTTTCAAAACTATCTCAAGTGAACAACTCACTTCAATGGCATCCCGGGGAAACAAGTCTCTAACTATTTGGCTTCAAAAATCCATTATTAAGCTCCATTGAATCTGCATGGTGAAGACATTGCTGCAGATGTCGGCCAGGCAAAGCAGTAATTAATTTGCAGCAGTAGCTGTTATTCTCTAGCTGCATAAACATTATTTTGGAACCTCTCTCAACAATATAGTTGTTATACACCTTACAGTGTTGAAGCACTACAAAACTAGTTTGTATGGGATCTTTAATTCATGAATGAAGAAATAATCCTCAAGAGATCATTCATATCACCATGAACTAAAGTCTCTTGAGAAGGTTTGTCAGTTCAGGGTGTATAAAACCTAGATGTTTCTATTCATCATAGGCAATTTTACATGAGATAGGAATACCGCAATGATAACTTATCTCTCAAAGTTCAATAGTATTTTCTCAAAGCTCTGTGTGCTGTCCCAGGTGAACCTGACAAGTTCCTGTAATGCAATGTCCTGGCTTAGCACCTGAGCAAAGCTGAGAGCACCACTGCTGGGTGGTTTCTCTGCACAGGCATAACTGGCTACTCAGAGGTGCAGAGCAATTCAGAATCCATTATGTTGTGGGAAGCCTGTTTCAGGACAATTAACTGAATGGCATGTGTTCCTGCATGGTTAAATCCTGAGTTAAACTCTCATTTTATTCCCAGTGCGATCTCTTTCCACGCATGAATTGTCCCAGCTTTAAATTAGTGATGTTTCAAAAAGTCCTTTTCAGCATCCAGAAAGAGATTGTACTGAAGCCGGAGTGTTGCTGGTGCTTGAGCTGGTGCTGTGCCGTGGGGATCTGCTGGGAGGGCCTGAGCCCACAGCACAGGCACGGGAACTATTTTGGGAGCAGCAGGAGGGAACTCTACTATTAGAGACCCAGGACAGAGCTGCAATGGAGCACTCAAAGTAGCAGAGCTGAGGGGGACAGCAGACCCTTAAACCAGCTGTGCTGCTGGCAGCAGGATTCAGCTTCCTGTCACTGCCAGGCACATGGCAGAGCCCTCGCAGGTTGGCATGCAGGACACTCTGCAAGCATATTCTGAAAGCCAAGAGTTATTCTCAAGTGTCATCTTTCACTCAAACCAATCTCAAAGAGGCTATTCTGAGAGCACTGACTCAAATGTGACTTGGACTGTGAAGACAAGCCCTGAGTGAAGATGGCCTGTGCTGTTTTCATGGTATTTCTTTCTGTTAGTTGAAGCTTTTAGAGCCTGAAAGAGGGTTACATATGAACTAAGTAATTTCCACTTGGATCACTATATTTAAAGCTCCATCAGTGTTTGAATCATAAATCCTACCATTGCTTCTAAGCTATAAAAACTTTACTGCCTGCTGAGGCTTGGTTAATAGCACTGCTTTGACTTTTTAATACTGTTTGTTGGAGCAAACAATTTCCAACATTTTAGTCATTATTGGATTGACTCATCCATCACTAGAGGAAAGGTTCTGATTTTAGAGGGTTTTTCTCCCACTGTGGCCCCAAGTGAAACTGGTAGAAGGTGGGGCAGGAGACATCCTGCAGGGTTTCTCCCTAATTAGGAGAGTTTTTTGGACACTGTTTTAAATGCTTCGCAGCAAACTTCATTAACATTCTTTTCAACGAGTTGTGCAGTACCTCCCTGTAAAATGATGGATGGGCTTGAAATACTTCATAGAATTTCACTAGTTTTTGTCCCTTTGATTTGTAAACACTTACACTGGCACCTTTCTGCTATAAAGGAGTAAAGAAAATTTGCTTCAAAGTATAAACTGAGATGTTAGAGAATATTCCCAATAGAGAATGAGTCCAGGCACTGTATCGTGTTCTTTGGATTGGTGTGGTTTTTCCTCCATACCAGCTGCTTTAAGTTACTTGCTGTTCAGACAGTACTGGCCAAGTAGCCCTGCTAATGGAATTAGGTTTCTCTGGCACAGTTGGAGGTGGGTGGAGGCTGCTTTGGTCATCTCTATCCATAACTGCAGTCAAGATCTCAGAGGACAGATGGCAAATTGCTACTGGACTGCTTATCATGTTTTTTTGTGAGAGTGCAGTTAATGAAGGGAAAGTAGCTGACATCAGGAGACTTGAATGGTCCTTCATTCATTTTTGAAGATAGAGGTAATAATTTCTGCAGGTCTTTGAAGGAAATTGCATGTCTCCATTCTTCCAGTTCCCACTCCTGGTTTTCTCAGCTTTTTTCAATTTATACAATCCATCAGACTGATCACCTTTGGATACATGGTTACCAGAGTCTCAAATTATCCTTCCCTTACCATGTGCTCATCAGAATAAAAGAAGAGGTACAAACTTGATAATGCTTTGTGAAAGGTGTTAGGCTGGACATTATAAACTCTGTAACGACATCTGTAAACTTTCAAATGGATTTCAGCACATGTAGCATCCACACTAGAAAAGCTACATGTCAACTGCAAGGGGAAAAAGAACTAAAAAAACCCTGCATGCCAGGAGAGTGGTATGCAGTGATGTGCAGCACTCATGTGAGTGCTGTGACTGTATGCAGTGATGTGTAGCAAGAAATGCATACTTCCCAGTGCCTAGCATAAAGTGATATCCTGACTAAAATCTATGAGCTGTAACTTCTGTACTTCAAATTTAGATTCTTTATTTTTACATGGCTAAATCTCACCTAAATTACAGAAAATGTTATGGCTCTTTGAAATGGGTTTCAATTACTTTGAACCTTAATAAAGACTTTGTAAGAACATTTTAAGAAATCACTTGTTACACCATAATACTATGCTCCTGACTGGTACCCTCTAGCAAAACTGAGGCTAATAACTGTAATCTGAAGTTAACAAAACTCTGTCAGCCGGTGATAAACACATAAGACACTTTCTTTACTGATTTTCACTTCTGTGTGCTTGAATGTCATCCTACTGAAGCCAGCAGGTTACTCAGTTTACTAGCTCTCATTGTCTCAGTACTTGCTCATTAAACATCCTCAACATCTTCTGATCCACAATGTCAAATTACCTGTGCCTAAAGACATTTTGCCCCCATCATTTAAAATCCTGTTACGTTTCATTTTTGACAAAAGATTGGTGCTATGTCCATATTTCAGGCAGCCATAACGGCAGGATGAATCCAAGATCCTCAGAAGTTGTGGGGAGTGGTGGAAGGGCTGCACTTCCCATCCCTGCCTGTGGTGCTCCCTGTGTGGCCAACCTGCAGGAGAGGCCAGAGCAGTGTCTGCTCCAGCTTCACTCACCTGCAGCCCTGAGGGCACCACAGTCACCTCTCAGTCTTCCCACACTCACTGAGCCAACGTGGAGGTCTATTGCAAATATCCTCTCCGTGTGCCAAGGTTAAAGCTAAACTTTTCTATTAAAGGTGGCTCGGGGCTTCTTAGTTATGCAGGCAAAATTGAATTTTGCTATCTCAGTGGGGAGGATAAAAATCAGTTACTTAAAAAAGCCATCCTGGTGCTTCTGCAGGGACACCGAAATGAAGACTGCAGCTCCTGGCCAAGGACTATCCCTAATCACCCATAGGTGTGGGCTGGAGCTGCAGCCAGTCATGACCTTGAAGAATGTAGTAGAGGGAATTAAGAAATTTGGGGAGGTTTGTATAGGAATAAAAAAGTCAAACAAAGAGTTTAAATATGAAAAAGGTTGTTCAAGCAATATAAAGATGAAGAAAAAGTCAGTGTACATGATTTGTGACATCAAAGATTGGAATTCCTGATGCCTCTTTCCCACCTGACCTCCTTTTCACCATGAAAGGAATAGGCCAATGCAATTACCCTTCTCCTCTCCAGTGGTCAGCAATAGACCTTTTTAAACAGAAAAATAGTTTTGACTCAGCTTACAGCACATCTTTCCAATTATGCAGTTATTATCACTGCATAAATAATATTAATAATATTCCATGATCCAACAGGTGAGATTCAACATCAGGAACAGACAACAGAATGTTTCTGATTTCTTAAAAATAGGTGCAAAAGACAAAAATATTCAATAAAATGTCAGAAGTGAAAAATATAAATTTTCACTGTTGTATCACATTTTTGAGACATTTCAAACTTAAACACACATTTTTATTTGGTGCTTTGACTTTTGGCCATACCAGTGGCATTTTTGTATAAAAGCAGAGCTCTGGTGTTTATGACTTAATCTTATAGTGTTAGAGCATCCTGCTGGGAAAGTGAGGCTCCCTCAAAACTACAGCAACTGCTGCCAACCTGAAGAGCACAGTCAGGATACTGTGCCAGTTGTGCATGACCTGGCCTTGGCGTGTTAATGTAAAACGAGGGCCACTCCCTTTACATCAGCTGATAATTTGCCCTGATTCTGTTGGTGCAAAGAATCCCCTAGAAGCTGATCTTTGTTTTTTTGTACTCAGCCCCTAACTAGTGATGTTACTGAAAGCTGAAGATGTTTAGCCATCGCCTTCTTACCCTCATTCCACTGCAAAGCAAATTTGGCCTGAGGCCCCTTTACAGCTAGGATGATACCTGCCTGACTCTTGCCACCCACTAACTCAGACTCCTTCAGACCTTTAGGGATAATTGCAGCTGTGCTCAGGATTTAGTTAAGTATTTCCTGTAGCATTAAGATGAGTTTTATAGTGAAATCTCCAAAACCCAGCCTGAAAATGTCTTCATTACTTGGTGTGCTTCTTGATCTTTGATTTAATTTTTTCTAGCTTTTTTTAATCCAAGAATTAAACTATAAAGGCCAACCAAAATGTGAGTAGTTAATTAAAATGAAATTTGAAAACTTCCCTTCCACTGAGCTCTTAGGTTTATTAGATTTGTGATGGATGGTATACGAATGGCTCTTTATACAGTCTGCGTGCTGGAGGTCTTTGAAATAAAGAATGGCTCAGGAGAATTGCTCTTACTGGGAAAAGTGGAGTTTTGTTGATAGAGATCACACCAACTGGCACAAATTGCTGCCATTATCAGTTTTGATTTTTTAAGAAAGCTGATTTTGGACCGTAAATTTCATGAGGAACAAGGTAATAGATGGTTATTCTGGGGCTAACTGAGATATTTAATTATTATATATGGGAAGCAGGTAGAGTTTCCCTCTATGAACACCTCCTCCTCCCATTAATTTGTGATACGGTGAATAAAGGTTATTGAATTCCCCTAATCTTTAACATTTTCCTGGTTTGGGCTGGTTTCACTTATTCAATTGTTCTTATTTCAAACCCATGTGATTTACCTTTTCTTTCTGATTCTCCTTCCCACTAGGCGAGGGGCCTGAGTGAGTGACTGCATGCAGTGTTTTCATTTCTGGCTGGGGTTAAACCATGCCAGGCATATTCTCAGCTCAGCCTGCTGTCCTAAGCATGTTCCAGAAATCTGAAGGGCAGAGTGGCAGTACCAGATGCAGTGGCAATGCCTCTGTTTCCTGTCTGAATCCTGTGAGTGGTGTGGCAAAACTGAACAAGAACCAAGGCTAGAATGTACAGCAGAAAAAGAGAATGCAGTAGAAGACTGAAAAAACAGAAAACAGAGTGTCAGGGCTGATGACTGTTGTATGTGTAGGCTCAATTTTATAAAGAAATTTAAAATATTTGTAGGAGAGAGCCGTTGTTAATCCAGTGAATTTTCCTGTGTGGGACAGGTGGGATTAAGACCTGTTTCTGCACTCTCAATCTGTTTATTTTTTGTTTTGTTTTGAAACTGTGTCCTATATTCAGTAATTCATCTGCCTGGCCATATTTACTAGAACTGTTTCTTCTGTGAATCAAGGAGTGGGCCCCACTTAGTAGAAATAATGCTGGATAAATCAAAAATTCTAGCTCAAATTACCTCTCCTTAGCAAAGTGCTCTGTTGGCATTGTTACTTCAATTTTGTGCAGCTTCTCACCTTCAAAATATGTCCTATCTTCATAAATGTTTCCTTAATTAGCCTGTAATGTTTAAAGTTCCATATATGGAAGCTTTATTTCAAAGCAATGCCTACTTATATCATTCTCCTTTGAAATGCACTCATCCAGGCTGGCCTATGTATATACATGTATATTTTAAATTAGTTTCTAGAATATGCTGCTTAGTGTTTATTGAGCATTTTCCTGTCTTGATAGTTTGTAAACATGTCCCATTCAGAAAATGTGGAATTGTTCAGACTATTTATTTTTTGTGGAGTTTTTGTTAATTAAATTATTTTAAATGTGAATATATGAGTAGAAAATCAACAAATTGATTTTTTTAGAATTACTTTGTAAATCTTCCCTCTAACTTACAAGCACACTGTTTTTAGCAAATTAAGCACAGGGCAAATTGTGCTGCTCTAGCAAGAGAAGGGCCAGGCTGAGCAGAGCAGTGTGAGCTCAGTGTGAATGGGAAGCAGCCCCTGGTGCTGGGTGCAGGGGGTGCAGAGCCTGTGCTTGAGTCACAGCGAGCTCCAGGTTCCATGGAAGGAAACTGCAGGGGGATGCTCTGCAAGTCCCTCAGCCACATTGCTGAGGAAAAGCATCCAGCAGCTGGGACAGAGGGAATGGGAGAGGAGGAGAGGAAAGCTCCATGTGTGAGCAGTGGATAGGTGCCCTAATTTACAAATTTAACTCTTGAGCCAGTACATATTTAATGCAAGGTTTAATATGAGCTTACACATAGTTACAATTCAGACTTTAGTAACTGTAGAGTTTGACCTATGTGGAAGTCTGAAAACAATGGGGGTTTTCAGATATGTTCTGCACGAGTATTGAAGCCTGGAGCTCCTCTGTCCCATGCACTGTTCAGGTGTACATGGAGTGAAACAAAACAGTGAGGAAGTAAACCTGTATACAATAGACAAGTGTGCTTCTGCTTAGAGCTAAAGTTCTGAGAAATGTTTCTAATGTTAAAATTCTAAAATATTACTAGACCGTTCTGTGCTGCTGGGATAGAGTAGGTGTTCATTTTTGACTTTTTGAATATCTCAATTTTTTCCCTAAAAATTAGAAAAATACCATTTGAATTTTACCTGGGTTAAGGTTGAGTTTGGAGGATGAGTCAGATTACTTTGCTTAATCTAATTAAGGTGAACTCTGAGGGGGTTGTTTGTTTTGCTTTTTTTTCACTTGCACTGTTTGTGTCTGAAAAAGGTGAGCATTTTCTCCAATTCTTCTTATGTGTTTTTGCAAAAAGCATTTGCTTTCTTCCCAGTTTCTTTCTATTGCTTTGAAAGAAAGGCAGTTTGCTCAGACCATACACAGGTCTCCCCAAATTGGTGCAAATCCATCACAGCAAAAAGCTGCTGCAGAAAGAGCATAGAAAAGTGACCTTAACTCTGAGCAAAGCATCCTTGTGAGGAGCCTTCTTAGGATGCAGGAAGGTCTTTGTGTTCCAGATATGCTCTATTAGGTCTGAGAGTTGTGCTGTCATTGGCTGCACCAGGGCTTTGTCCTGGCAGTGGGCTGGAGAAGTGGCTTTCACTGAGTTCCAGGAAAAAGAAGCTGAGATAAATATGTGTGAGAGCCTCATGATGTACCATTTTTGTTACCATGGGGATGTAATTGTAACAGCAGTCAGTCTTCTTTTTTTTTTTTTCCAGTACATCATTGTTAACAAGCGATTGTATTTAGATATGAACACATTCATCTTTGCAAAGACAAGCAGGGATAAGGCATATGAAATAAGCCAAGTACAGCATAACTAATCACATACATCAGCATATCTTGCATGAAAAAAATGTATTTTGAAGAGCAAGTTGCATTTTTCAAGTTACCTCATGAATTTCTGTGATAAATTGTAGGTTATGCTCGGTTCAATTTTTAAATATAGGATAGAGCTTAAAGTGCAGTTAAATTTCTTGCAAACATGCAAAGTAATAACTATCTTCTATTGCTTTATTTAATAATTCTTGATTCCAGTGTATTTTGTAGCAGACTCCTGTTGAGGGGACTAAACCCTGAATTAGTGTTAAATACTGTCTCTAGGTGCTGATTACTACTGCCAGTCTGACACAGATAGGCATCCCAGCTCTGAGCACATTCTGGAATCTGGGCACTACCAGCAGTACCACAAGATAAGATCAAACAACAGAGCCCCCATAGCCCCACTCATTACATGGTGTTAAAACCAGAGGGAATCAAAGCCTTTGAACTTGATTTATTTTCCTAAAGCTTAGCTGCAAAACACCGAAATCGAAAGGTCAGGTTGTCACACTTGAATGTACCAGCAGACTGAAATGGAAGGAAAGTGTGTGTTATTTCTTCAAGGAGAGAAGAGAAAGTTGTGGGGAAAAAAAGGAGCTGAACCCAAAGCTGCCTCTTCCTCTCACTGTGTGTGATCAGAGCACAAAGTTTCAGCACCAGCCTGCTGCTGGCGTTCATCTATCCTATTTTTGTGAGTAACTGCAACAAAAATTTCCACACCTGACCAGATCATAATTTGCATGATTTAGCATCAGCTGAAACCTTTGAGGAACACCAGAGCCACAAATACAGAGGCATCTTTCAGAGCCACATGGTGATCTGTGCACTACAAATGGACATAGGTGAAGGCAGCTTCAGAGGGTCAGGTATCAAAATGCTATTACTCATCCCAGACAGCCTCTCTAACTATACTACATCCTACCTCCATCTTCCCAAGTATAGGAAAATTAAGCAAGGAAGAGTTGTTTCAAAATTCCTGTGGTAGGTATGTAACATTACCCATTATTTCAGATGTCTTGGCTCTCTGTTCAATCTGGGATCCAGGACAGACATCACCATGGCAATTAAAAAACTTCCTGGGGAAGGGCAGAGTACAAAATGCATTACTTATCCTGCTGAATGTCTCTGCAACTCTTGACATAGAAGTATTACTAAGACACTTCAATAACTGAAGAAGATGAGTCATATTACAGAGGTTCTAGTGATTCCTTACCCTCTATCCTCTGATGGACCCATTTGAGTCTCCTCTTTCAAGGGTCTTCCTTTCCTGCTTTCCATGAAAATCCATACTGCCCCCACTTCTCTGATATGCCATAGAGAATCACTTACAAAGGCACTGAGAAACTCTGAGCTTAGCTGAGAGGAATACTTTGATGGAAATCAACCATATCTCTGTTTCTTCACAAATGCAACAAGCGTCATGACTGAAATGTCAGAACACCTACACGATCCTTCAGGCTGCATTTTCCGCAGCACAAAAGAGCAAATTCTTCTCTGTGAGAAGATTATTTCTATCTGTGGGGACAGAGACGGAGAGAGCACTCCAAAATCCATAAAAATGCCTATCTGAATTTCTTGAGCTCTGTCAGTGCTCATTACTTTTTCTGTCATCATTCTTGTGTTTAGTAGTTTTGGAGATAGTGGGTAAGAGGCCTCATTCCTTCCTTCCTGATTTCCTCTCAAATCCTAAACCCGCACACCTGCGTGGTTACTGAGAGTAATTAAGGGCATGCCAAGCACAGAAATGTGCAAACACTTCTGACTGAATGCAGAAAACAAGGCAATAAAAGTTCAAAGTAGCAGTGCTGTATAATCAAATGTGCGTGGGTCTCCCAAGTCTGCACATGGTTATTGATCATCTTCCCTTCAGGGGAGTTTTTTATGAGGAGACAGGATTATAAACCATGCAAATGTAGCTTCATATCACTAGCAGAAGATTTGGGAGAGATGAACTGGATGAATATCATATTCTTATCTTGCTGCCAATGAGCAGCAGCATGGCTTCATGCCATGCTCTTAGTGCTTCACAGTTAGCTGTTGTTGAAGCCAGGGTTATCAGCCTTTCTTTTTTACAAATCAAATCCTAGTTGCAGTAACAGGCACGAAAATTCAAGCACAAGTGAAGGTTAAATCTGACTAGACATTTACTTCAGGCTTTTTCTGGTTATTCTTGGAAAATAAATATTTTAATTTTGAATAAATTAAAAATAAATTTGTTAACACACAAAAGTAAATAATTTAAGTAATTAAAATTCTAAGTGAATGTTAAAAGATTTCTTTTTCTATATGAGTGCTTGTCCAAACAGGCTCCCTGCTGCCCACCCATTGTGAGATCTTTCTTTCTTTTTCTTTATTTTCCGTTTTTGTAACTCACAGATATATTTAGATTACTAAACAATCCAACTGTTCCAACTCTATTCAGGCTACTGAATATGGTGAAGAGTTCAGGAGAAACTGAAGAATTCACATCTGTATCATCTAAATTTGAAGTAATTAACATTTGAAGTAATTAACATTTGAATGTATTTATGTTAATATGCTGTTCAGAGATACAGAATTGTTTGCTTCTAATCCACTGACAATACTTTGTTCGACTGCTGTCAGCAATATTAGACCCGTAAGTGATTGGAAACTTTTGACAGCATGTGCTTTGCTGAGAGAAAAGCAGACACTGTATCCACAGGGCTCTGAGAATGCAGCCCTGAGCAGAGACAGGAACAGAAATACCACCTTGCTTTAGCAGCACTTCCTGCCTTCCCTTGCCATCATCCCCAAAATTGCTGCAGCACATTCCTGCCAACTTGTAGACCCACACAGATCACGCTACAGGAGTGGGGCTGAGGCTGTGATGGTTACTTGGGTGTTGCTTTTCCCCACATAATTCACCCAGCCCACAGCATCATCCCACAGCACTTCCAGAAGCCTTCCCAGAAAAGAAATTAGTTCAGCAGGGACAGCCACCTGCATTTGAACTCCCTTCTCACGCACGTAGACGCTGCAGTGAGAGGCAAATCAAACCCAGGAGGAGCCAAGGCAGCTCCCACCTTTCTGTGCACAGCAGAAGAGGCTTTCCCCAGGAGCAGCAGGTTTATGAAGCGAGGGGTTGGTCTGTGCCAGCAGAGACCAAAGCGAGGGCTCCTCCTCGGCTGGGCCAGGACATGGCAACAGGGGAGCCACCCACCAGACACAGGGCTGCAAATGCTCAGCTAGTACTTCAGGGAGCCAGATCCTTGGCCACTGCAGGTCAGTGGTGCTCCACTAGCCAAGGACAAGAACATTTATAAAGAAAAATATGGGTCTTTCAGTCTTTCCATACAAATGGCCACAGACCATAACAAACTGATCCATATTGGTCAAAACGGAACGTGTGAACTTGTGTATCAAATAGTGACATCCTGTATTGTCTAGTATTTGAACATAACAGTCTTTTTAAAAAGAGGAGCTCTGAATATTACAAGGAGTATATTCATTTCATTCCCAAATTTCTGTGAATTAAAAGCTTTGTTTAAGACCAAGTATTGTCCAGATGTGACTCCTAGGAGTTATATCTTGCACTGTAATTTTGTTTCACTAGCTGATTACTGAGGACTACTAATAATTATCAGATGATGTGACTTTGCAGGTACTGTTGTTCTAATAAGAGGCCCTGTGTAAAATGTGAAGGCTTTATGTGGTGGTCCCTGAGCTCTACAGCAGTGGCACCAAGGAATCTGTTTCATAGCACCTTAGCCACGTTTTTCACAAGAATTCATCACAATCAACATAGAAGTATATGTTTAGTTGTTTTTTAAGTTAATGGGGCATCCATACTAATACAGGTAGAAAACAAAACACGAGGTACTGAGTTTTTATGATTTAAACTGATGATTTATATCACAAAGAATAAGAAAAATGTCTGAGAAAGTGCTTCACTTTACTCATATTAGAAAGAAAACCCACACAAGCAGAAAAACCTCAGCTGATTCATATTACAAAATAGTTCCAAGCATCTCCTGCAGAACCAGAAAGCAGAATAGAAGTTCTGATTTTCACATACAGTGAACATCTCTAGTGTCCTCAAGCGAACTATTATCAGGAGGGTTTTTAATAGCCTTTAGTCAGTCCTTTTTTCCTTCCTGCAAGTTGTCTTTAATTAGCGTACATTCATTGCTTCCCATTCCATCCTACACGTCTTCCTGTGTTTAAAATACCTTTCCAGATCTAACAGTGTTTGAGGACACTAGGTAAAATGCTGATGGGAGAGCTAAAAAAACCCAGAAGATATTTAGAAGCACAGGAAAGATGGACAAGTATCACAGAATTAAGGTTGTGGTTTCTTTTAGTATATTAATATCTTATCACAGTCGGGTAGGGAGAGGCGCTGTCCGCTTATTGAAGTAGATAAATTATCAGAATATTTTAGACTCTTGTCTAATCTGTACTTGAGATTTCATGGAAAAATAGAATACTGTTTTCTGTTATAATCTAGTAACTTTCATGGTATTAAACCAAATAAAAATATCAGAAGGCACATCCCAGCACCTTTCCAATTTTCTGAACTCTCAGGAATAAATCATGGTCAAATGGAAATGGCTGCAAGATGAGAGTGCAAACAGTTTCTCCCTTTAGCACAATAGGAAAAAAGTTCAAGCAGCAAACTGAGAAGAAAATAAAGCTTGGAGAGATATTTTCTAATGCACACGAATTCTAAAATTAAAAGAATAATGCAGATTTGATGAGCTTCTGTCACAGCCATTGTTTGTAAAGAGGCTGCTGAGGTCTGATAAACAGCTTAGGAACTTCATTAGCACCATTTTTCAATAAGCCTCGTAATTTGGTTGTTTTATTCGTTTTTCCAGATTTAAATTTCTTTTTTCTTTTTTTTTTTTTTCCCTCTTTTGGTGGGCAAGATGTTTGTTTTATAGTCTGTTTCTTTACAGAAGCCGTTCTGCTTCTTTGAATGACAGCATAATTTTCTTTTCAAAATTTCAAGATATTTGACATTACTATCTTGCCCAGTGGGTCTGGGGTGTTGGATTGCCAATACTGAATTGCAGATCCTTATGCAGAGGCTTTGCAAAGCCTAGTACATAAGTCACTGTAGCCAGCTGGATCACTTCACTGTGAAAAACAAAACAAGGACAAAAGCCCTTGAATATATAAAACTAAGTCATGCAAGTAACTAAGGGCAATGCAGGATAAGCAAACTTTGACTAAGTTCAGATAAATGTAAAAAAGTTTGCATGCTTTCATTTATCCTTTGGTCTGCACAAGTGAGTTGAACAGCCTAAAGGAACAGGATTTCCCTTGAGATTCTGCTGCTGCTCACTACATACAAACAACTATTCAGTGCTTTTCTTTCCCCTAACTAGAAACTTTAAATAAAGGAACAGGAGAAAATGGAAAATAAGCAAAAACTGTTGTATAGTAAATTATTTAATTAGGCAGCAAGTGTCTGCAGGAACCATGAAAGATTCCTGACTAAATGGTGTTATGCAACATAAGTAGGAATTTGAATATTCATGTAGATAAGTAGCTTAATTAAACTTTCTTAAATAAATTATTAAATGTTTATGATCAGAGTAGACCAAAATGGTCGCACTCATACCCACCAAAATGTTTGTCACCATGAATCTTGTAGAAGTCACAAGGTAAGATGATCCAGCATTCTCCCAAGTTTTGCAACTTGAATCAGAGATAGAGCTCCCTTGTGGTTTTTGAAATATATAACATGTTAAGTGAAGAACCACCACAGATAGTTCTGTGAGCAGCTTAAGCTAATCTAAAGCCAAAGTATGGGTCATGTAGAGAACTGACCCATCAAAAAAGGATAAAGGTAACTCTCACTCACAGAGGCACTGGTGCAAGACAAAGCTATAGGAGCATGAGCCCAGAACTCAGAGATTTCTTCCAGCAGCAAAGGCTGAGATCAGCTTGGGACACTCCCAAAGTGACACCCCAAGTTCCACATGGAAAGCTGGTAAAAATTCTAGATTCCATCCAGAAAGCTGAAAAGCATATATTGAGAGTGAACCATTGACAACTACTCTAAGAACAAGTTCTGCCATGTGGGTTTATCAAGACTTCATTCTCTAGCTTTCTGCTATGTTATTCAGAAATACACACACCTTGCTGCAAATGGTCAAGAAATCTGGAATACTTCACCAAAAGTATCTTTTATTATTATCATTTTCCTCCAGAAGAAAAGGTGTCTCATTTTTCTAGAACTGTTTTTTAGCACTCTTCCCAAGTTGTAAAATAGAAGTTATGCTTAGGTGTTGGTAGTTGAATTCTGACTGCCCAGGAAGGTTGTGAAAACTCTTGCTGTCAAAGGAGTCAGCACTTGACTGGACACAGTCCTGAGTAACATGATCCGTTTAAGACATCTTTGCAGTAGAGTGGACAAGATGACCTCTAGAGGCTGTGTTTAAACTAAAATAAGATTGTGATTTTTCTACTCATTTAGATAGCAGTAGAAATTGTGTTTTAACTACTACTCTCTATCTCAGTGTACTCCAGTTCTTCATGCTTGTGTCTCAAAGCAGTCATTTGTAGTAGAAATGTGTGACCGCTTTATTTCTAAGGTTTCATGTCCTGACTTTTAGGGATTAAATGCCCTCTGGTACGTTTCTCTTAATTGTATTAACTTACAGTTGATACAGATATATCTACTGTAAAAATGCCAGGCTAGGCACAAACTTCACACCCTCATGCTCACTGCCTTTGTTTTCCTATGCCATTCTCTATTTTGTTTGAGATGCAGCAGAGTAGGAACAGCACTGCTGCTGTGTTTATTCCTAGTGTTCCCTCCAAACCAATAGGCAGTGGCTGAATTATCTCCTCTGATACTATTATTGGGATGGATGTTACACTGTTAGAAGGTATTTACTTCCATACAGTGTTTAAAAATGTGGTGGCTGTAATTTTTTCCAGAGTGGAAATTATATCATATCTGTGTATTTCAATAATTTGTTTCTCAAAAATGTATATGCTGGAAATTTTCCTAAGCCTAAGTTAGGTTAAGATTCCATGCCAGCACTGGAATACCAGACAAGCAGAAGCCAAAGACCAGTTTTATGTGCAGATTGAGGGGTTTCCATGAGGTGAGAAGTAGAGAAAAATAAATAGCTTTTCTACATCCTGTTATTTATTTTTGCTGTTATTTAACTGAAACTATGACCATCCATTAGCCCCTCTTCCTCTCCTTCTACTAAGGTATGCATCAGTCTTTGTCTCTTCAGATTTTTCTTTTAGGAGTCCACTCTTTCAGACCTCTTACTTTCCATTTTGAATTCCATCCTCTTCCACCTAAATTCCACCTCTCTTCCAAATTTCTTTGCTGTATCTCAGGCCTACCATGGACTCCCACTTCCTCTCTAAGCACTCCTTTAGTTTCTAACTGCTCTTCAGTCATGCGTCCCAAACTGCATTTTTCTCATGCTGCTACTGCTTTTCCTCGCCATTTAAAAACATTTTGTATAATTTACTATGCCAGCTTGCATTCTCATTAGACAATTAATTCTATATTCTAGTGAACTCCACTTAGCTGGGGCAATTGGCACTTACAGATCCCTCATTATATACTGCTGGTATTAGTATGCATATTAATGTGCAATACCATTAAAAGAAAAACATACCTACAATCATGGGGTAGAAAAATTCTAGTTTTAATAGGACAGGTTAAAACTAGAGATATAAGGTAGGAAACATCCACTATATTTAGAAAATATTTCATATATCATCTTCCTTTTCCTGTCAGCAAAGTCAGAGTGGAATGTTAAGAGACTTCACCTAAGGAACAGATTGAGCCAGGATCCAACCTGGCTCAATCTGTTCTGGCAGGGATTTGATGGATTGGCTCTGGAGAGGTCTAGCTCCCAATTAGACTCAGTGGCTATCAGCTGAGAAGCCATTAAAGTGAATATATAAACTACAGGAAAGTGTGGTGGTGACATGTTTTGTTTCTAGCTTGTTAAACCAGTAATTGTTATTGCAAGTAGCTGTCATTCCCACCAGCGTTTGCTTCTTGTTGACAATGAAGAAAACTCATTTGTTTTATAGCATGAAGCTTAATTTACTTCATGGTTGGTTTCTTTCTTTGGCTGTCAATCCCAGATCTCGGAGAAAGAAATGCAGGGAGTTTTATGGCAAGCAGAATGAGCTGTAACTAAATAGCCAGTACAAAAACTAAGGTTTCTGACTGACTGTGAAGGGTGGCTCTTGAAAGGCACATAGGATCAAAAGCTCCCTTTAAATCATATTAGCCAAGACTGCCAGTCATTGACTACACCCAGATTGGCTAGTGATCTGTGGATATTTTCCTTTCATTTTATATGGGTTTTAATTAAATTTGACAACTCCAGAAGAAATTAAGTGTGTCTTAAACTTTAAGCATCTGATGTGAAGATAATGGAATTTTGAGGTTAAGTGCATTTTTAAGACCTTAACTTCCTTATTAGTTGTCATAGCTAGTTGAATTCAGTTAAAAAAAAAATACTGTAAACCCACTTGTATACTGAGTTTCATCTCTGTGCCACTGTGACAGAGTGAATCTTAAATTAGTCATATTTGAACCCAAAATGATCCTACAGTGCATTGCACAATTACAGCACAGGAATAGCTGTTGATATACCAATCAAGTGTGGCTGTAAACATAGTAGCTATTTAAGCATGCAGAATGTAGCAATCTTGTCTACCTACCAAAGGAAATAACAGAACTTGGATTTTAGCAGGCATTTCCTCTTCCCTCCATCTTCCAAAATACTCAGCTCTTAAGTGACCACCAGAAATCAAGAACTTTGGTTTTACAAATCTCTCCCAGATTGTAGTGCTTGTTGGTTCTAAGGACAGTTAAGGATTCAGAAGGCTAAGTGTGCATTTTGAGCTCCCCTTGAAATGTTTTCTACTGCTAAAAATGTTGGGACTTTTTGATAAGAGAATCTAAGAAAGACCTAAATTGTGCTTCCAAGTGTAGTTCTTTAAAGATGCAGACAATATTTGGCATTGTGTCTGAAATTAGTTGTGCTTTCCAATTTCTCGTAATCTTCCTTTGCCATCTCAAATGTCCCTTCTAGGAAGGAAAAAAAAAAAAAATGCACCCTGTGAAACAGTTTCCTAGAAAGTTACAGACTTACCACATCCATGATCTGCATGAGGCTGAGAGTGAAATAGACAGTGAGTGGCTGTGAATCATTTGCAACTGGTCGCTCCAACGGATTGTAATTTTTCAGCAGCTCCTTGTAAAGCTTTCTTTGGAACTCTCCTTGCAGGGACTCTTTGGGCACAGGAATAAAAAGAAAAATAATAAGGATTCTACATCAGAAAAAACTCAGGCATGATTCTTCACTCCTATCAGATATTATGTATCTATTATTACACCTGCTGCATTCTCAGAAAAAAAATGTCACTGTATTTCAAATAGTTCATTAGCTACTAGATCAAAATCCTAATCACAAATGTTCATCCCAGGCTGTTAGGGGGATTACCTCTTTGATCATTTCTTGACTGGCCATGAGCGATACATTCTAAATGCTAGCAATGTTTTGTCAATGTACGCACCCTTCGGACCAGCAGCAAGAAGTGATGAAGAGGAAATACAGTACCTGTGATTTTACACCTGTCTGGGCATAGCTATAACCACAGAAGCAGAGCAGAGATACGGCAGAGGGCATCAGCAAGACAATGGGAGAAAAATGGCCACAGGTTAGACTGAACACGGCTCCTGGGGTGCCTCAGACCGAGAACTCTTTGGGGCAAGTACACTCTGCTTTCTCTGTTCATGTAGTTGTAAATGAAGTGGAGTATGGGGTTCCTGGCAGAGATGATAGGCACTACACTAATATACATGCTAATATTTGGGGATTTCTGTCCTTTCTACACTTCAGATCCAGGGAGGATGCTTATTCTGCCGTCTTACTGTGGAGAGAAGGAGCAGGTCTACATGAATGGAGCAGACTAGACCAGGGACAGAGGCAGTTTTCGAAGGAAGGGGAATGTGCGACAGGGCTAGGAGCAGGTGCTCTGGATATGAGTCCTCCCTGTCCCACTCCAGACGGACTTCCCTCTTTCCAATTTTTCAGTCCTCAATACCCCCACAAAAAGCCGCAGCCTCTGCCCTGGGACAAGCACCATTTAAGTCCCTTGACAGAGTTCACTCCCCCATCCCCACCGTTTTTTCTCCCGCGTCCCTTCCCGGCAGGTCCCAGCACCGGCCAGCCCTCAATGCGGCCCGGGACGGGGACGAGCCCCGCCGCAGCGGCGAGGCTGGGCGGGGGCGGAAGGGGACGGCCGGAGCCGGAGAGCCGCCGTGCCGGGGAGGACGCTGGGCTGCCGTCCCCTCCCGTCCCGCCCGCCCCGCCGCGGCTCCCGGCGCTGCCCGCGGGGCCGGCGCCCACTCACCGCGCACGAGCCCCGCCGCCGCCAGCAGCCACACCGCCAGGTCCTGGAGGCCCATCCCGGGAGAGCCGGCGCCGCGAGGGACGGACACGCCAACAGCAGCGGCGGCTTCTCCGGCCGCCGAGCCCCGCCAGCCCCGAGCCGCCGATCCGGGCCGCTGGGAGCCACCGGCGCCCCGGGCACCTCCGGCTACTCGGCCCCTTCCTGCGCCCGCACCGGAGCTCGCCCTACGGCGCCGCCGGCCCGGGAGGAGCGGAGCGGAGGGATGCTGACGGCCCGCCTCCCCGCCCTGCCTCTCGCCTGATGGATTTCCCTCTCTTCCCTAATCCTCGAGCGTCTCCGTGCCGGAGGGGAGGGAGCGGAGGCGCTCGCAGGCTGCTGCGGCAGTCGGAGCGATGCGGTGCGGCTGGGTGAGGGGGCCCCGGCATTATAGAGCCGAGAGCGGGGGCGGCCCCCTCCCCTGCCGGGCAGCCGCGCCCGCCCGCGCCCGCTGCCCTCCCCGAGCCCGCAGCGGCATCGCGGGGAGCCCCGGCTGCTTGGGACGGGAGAACAGGGCAGGGGAGCCGGCCTGACCGCCCCGGGGAGCACGCTCTGCCCGCGCTGCTCCTAAAGCCGAAGGACAACAGCCACCCCCATGACCCTCGCCCCTCCCCGGCCCTCCTCGACGCAGGTCATTCCTATTCACCATCGGCAGCGGCTGCTGCTGTTTTGGGCGGTGTGAATTAGCTCAAAGGGCAGCAGAGTGTCCCGAGCAGGATAACCCCTGCCGGCGGCGAGGAGGGCAGCGGCAGGGGAAGGCAGCCAGGGCACGGTCCAGAGCAGGGCCAGTCCTTGCTGGCCTCAGCTTGGCCTAGGTCACATCTATGGGGTGAGAGCAATGGCCACAATGATGTTGTGCACATGGCTGTTAAATTCCCAGCAGAGATGAAGGGCTGGGGGCTCAGATGCTGGATGTTTTGTCTAGATAAGGGGAAAAAAGCCATGGCCAAGGGGCACTATGTTTAGTGTTTGACAAACACATGACAGTAAAATGGTGGCTGAGCTCCTGCCTGGTACAGGTATAGTGCACCACAGCTGGAAAGCAGGCCTAAAAAATTCAACATATTTTTTAGATTGTCTGGTTCCCATCTGCAATCTAAGTGCAGTTTTGAGACCATGAATGGGTTTTTTCTTTCAGTCCAAATCCCTGCCCTTCAAATCCTGTTGCTACATTAAATGAATGTCCTATGCAGTTACACTTAAAAAAGAATGGTATTGAAGAATGTCATTATTTGCAAGAGGTAACTAAGTGCTTGTTTTTCAAAAGACCGTCAAACAGCAGTTTATTTAGCCCATGTTAATTGTCAGCTTTAAAAATCCATGTTATCTATTTTGGTTTAAGCTCTGACCTAATTTATGTAGCTACTGTTTAAGTATTTTTAAATGTTGAGCACAAAAGCAGATGCATCTTGGGACAACCTGAGTAGTTCAGCAACTGGCACATCATGTGTTCCAGCTGTCACATAGAGCAGGACTGAAACCCTCCGCTTTTCAAATGAGCCAACATGCCAGACAACTTTACCAAGGGGTAGTAGAAACCAGCAAGTGGTAAAGCTAGCTCTCCAAAAGCCAGGTAATAGCTGGTGGTTTTTTGGGTTTTCATTGTTTTTTTTTCCATGAGATACTGACCTTTTTGGACCATCCAGCAGACAAGAGCACGTTGCTAGGGGAGCTCTGTGTTATTCGCAGAAAAAACAAGTGTTATTATTCATTTGTACTTGAACCTTCCCATGGCAGTGCTCTTAGTATCTGGATTTTTGCCTTGTCTCATTTTAAAAAGAAGGCTCATTTTCTTTCCTCCTTCTACTGTTACCCACTGCTGTTTTGGCACAGGTGCCCCAGATATTTTTGGGTGTTCAATAAACAGCATGAATTGTTCAGGCAAGAAATTTGGAGAAGAAATATACAGTTCATGGCTGACCTCTACTGTTGGCTCTTTTTTTTGCTTTACACTCTGCTTTGTTGACAACTGCCTCACCCCTCTGTGATGAACACACGATTAGCACCGTGCACAACCCAAGGTCTCAAAGAGCAAACCCTTCAGGGGATGGTGCTGAAGCCCCAAATTCCTGTAGTATGAGTGAGGAAATAATAATTTTTAACTATTTCTTTGATAAATCTTGATTTATATTTTGTTCGGAGTGGTCTCATTTTCATCTGATATTAGCAAATTTAATTTTATAGGCACTTCAGGAATTCTTTTGATATTCTTTAATAGCAATCAGCACTTCAACTCCTTGATTAAACTGTTTAGAATCAAGGGCATTCTTACTAAAGGTTTTGCCTTTTAAGTCAGTTATTCTGCTGTGAATGCACACAAATGGCAGGAAAAAGTTTTATCTGCATTCTGTAGACCTCCTGACTAAAAAAAGTTAATTTCACAAATATTTATAGCTATTGTGTAGATACTAGCAAAGAAAGGTAAAAAACCAGTATACTGAAGTCTTCTAAAAGCCTTTATTTATGGCACTGGTTATCTCTGTAGAATCTGGTGTTTACAACTTAGAGCAAGCAGTACAGTCTGTGGCCAGCAGAGGCTTTCTTTGCCTGCAGGGCCCACCGGAGACAGTACCCACCCTTCTCTGGGCTTTGCTTCTTCTCTCTCTGCTATCCAGCCAGGTGATTTAGAGGCAGCTGTTTCCCCTCTCCAGACGATAACTTCTTAGACACGATGGTGAATGTGTAACTTTGAAGTTACAGGCTGTAGAAACCATTGTGGGTCTCCCAGCACACCTTCCACAGTTGGGTCTTTGCCAGAGTATAGGCGAACCCTTAATGACTGTTTGTGTCTCACATACGTGGGACATAATTAGAGACTGCCAATTGTGTGTCTGTTTGTGAATAACCAAATCCTCAAGGACACAACATTACGCACAGATCACATTATATACATCAAGATCAGGCATAGAAAATGTATGTGGTAATAGTGTGCATCTAGTACCACTGTGCTGTCTGCTGCTTTATCTGATAAACAAAGAAGTAAATACGTCAATGTACAAAAGGCTTCACTCAAGTGCTATTTCAGGTCTGTTTTGAGTCTGAGAGAGGCACAGAGCTGCTAGAGAAATAGCTACAGGATTCGGAATTAGTGTGTCTATAGAAGAGACCCTCGTCATGACTGTAAGATGATTGTTTATACCCAAAGACTGTCCTCATAGTTCAGTTTACAAGGCTGATCTTGTGTGTTGGTCAGTGAAAAGAGCCAGGGACTGAAGAACATTCAGAATGACTCGTGCAGTCATTACAAAATGTTGCAGTTGCCCAAGGTTTATATTATCCCAGAACTGAGAGAAATATCCTCTTTTTCTCTTTAAACAGAGAATTGCAGATGAACAAAATCGTGCCTCTTCCTGATGTGGCAGAAGACGATAAATAGCCCTGAGGAGAGGCTGATAGTGAAGTGACCATCTTGTACTTTATCCATCTACAGTGACTGCAGCACTTTCTGACTTTGATCTAATTATGGTGCAACTGCAATGGCCTGGGGCTCCATATCAGAAAATAATCTGCTTTTCCTTCTTTTTCCTTCTTTTTAGAGAAATAGGTAAAATAGGCTAGGATTTTAAATGGTAGCTTACAGCATATATTAGATGCCTACATTTTCTCGAATTTATTTAAATTAAATTACCTTTTTATTTATTAGCTGCTTTTTTTTTTTTTTTAGATAGCCCCAGTAATTGCATCCCATGTTATTGGTTATTCTCTGTTGTTTACTTTGAGTAGTCTCAGGGATTGAGAACATACATGTGACAAGCTTGATTTTTTTCTGTAAAATGTCCTGAAACATTAGATGGTGCTTCCTTGCAGGAGACAGAAAGTAGTTTTGATGTTGAGTTTTCTATTGAAGGATGAATTAGTATCTGAAATATGGTTATTTTGTGGTTGAACTTTATGTTTTTTACACGCTAGTTTGAACAGAGGTTTGCAAAGGCAGTGTCTTCCCCCAAATTCTTAGTTCCTACACCAGTATGTGATTTCCAGAAAATGATCCATTCCCCAAACTGTCATCTGTTGGGAAGGATAAAGAAGAGCACAGACTATTCTGTTGTTTAAACATAACAAAGCTGCTGCCCTGTCACTTTGTAAAAAGTAATTACAGAGACCTTTTCTGAACAGTGCTCAGATGTGAGGAATAATGTTTTCTCGAATTTGCCTAATGACTGCATAACAAATGAGTAAGACCTGTGGTCTTTTCTGTAATGCAAATCTCGTTCAAAATTCATACTTGTCTTTTATTACTGTTAGCATGCACTCACATTAAAATGTGACCATATTAAGCAACAGTGGCAGCACCACTGTGTTCCTGTGAATGAAACATTTCAAATGTTATAACTACAGAGATTTCTCGGCATATCTAGCCTTCAGGTGCTTTTCTCTGCCCAAAAAGCTACCACACATTTTCCCTGACATCATGCTCAGCACGTTTGCACTTTGATTTCTGTATAAGTAATTATTGTTCCTCGCATTTCAGCCTCTCTCAGGTCCTTCTGATGCATTTTGTAATTCCATTTCTCACTGACATACAAGTCACATTACAGAGTTGTTTTGCCATCATTTTGGATGAGTGCAAACAACAGAAAGTTGACAAAACTGCTTTTCTTCATCCTGGTTAATTTTAAACAACTACATAATTTAAGGTTCACAGAAGCTAATTAAAGTTGACAGGAAATCTGCATTTTAGGCCTACAGCTTTAACAGATCCTCATCTATAAGCATCTGAAGATCAACCTTATTTATCTTGTCCTAAAGCAAAGCACTAGAAATTTTTCTTTCCTGAAAAAATTACCATCTGCTGCAATTTAAATAACTAACAAGAATTCCACAGAAAGGGTCACTTGGTCTGAAAAGACCATTCTAATAAGGCTTTTGACCATAAAGCTAAGCTCAAAGCCTCTCAAAGACAGAATGTTGTAGCAGAACTGAGAGCAAATTCATTTAAACTTTGGACTTCTATTTGAGGCAAGGGACATGAGACAGTTTAGTCTTGCAAAGCCAAATTTCTACAGCCGAGATTTCTGAAAGGAAAACTAGTCAGAGTACTCTCATCTGCTAGAGAATACTGAATTTTGGCCTTTAGAATCCCAATGGTTAAGTTTCAGTTCATCAAACACATACATTTTTAATATGGCTTTGGGGAGAAAGAATTTTTTATTTTTTGTCTTGGAATGCATAGATTACAAATTTGCAACTGTATTTCTTAACCTTGCATAAAACTAGCACTCCCTAGTATTCCTTCCTAACTTCTGCAAAGTCTCAGTATTGCTACTAAGGACATCAGTCCAGTCCTTGTGTGATTTATTTTAACTAATCTCTGGTGAAGCTGACGTTTTTCCAGCATATGCAACAACAAACATCAAGTATCATTGTCTATTTGAAATGATGTCTTGTACTTTCTCTAATTGCCCCTCTATACTGGCACAGCACACTGAGAGGAACAGCAGGGCTACAAAAGGCAAATGCCTGGGTGAGTCACTGGAGACAGGGAGGAATCCAGAGAGGTATCCAGAGAGGAATTCAGAGAGGAATTCATTGCTCTCAGCACCGGTGAGTGGCAGCCAGTCATGGCTCAGTGCAGAATGCTGTCTCCAGCCAGCTGGTGACTGTCCTTCATGGAAAATGTTGCAAATAGGAGCATTCAGAGAGTGGAAACAAAAATGAATAATTTTTGTTGTCAGAATGCAGCATATTTAGAGACAGGCAGATTTTCAAAATGAGATTCCTTACTGGACTCCAAGGAGCTCTCAAAGCAGCTGCTAGATTGTTTCATTGATGAAGAGCTGCGGACCTCCGGAGGAGGAACTGAAACTGCTTTAAATATAGATTTGATGGAAAATTCACGACCAACAATTCAAAACAGTAGATATGGTCTGTTTTATCTGAATCCCTTATAGAAATACAGACTTCACTGGTGTGTTTCTGGCGTGCTGAAGGTGCACTGTGGGTTTGCCATGTTCAGGAATGGAGGCCGTGTTTTTCCGCATGGGCAGCGCGGCCCGGAGCAGCCGTGCTCTGATTTCCCAAACACGGCAAATGTGAGCAGCAGAAGGCGCCTGCTGGCTCCTAGGCTTGCTGGGATGGCCAAGTGTGTGGGAGTAGTGGATGCCTCTTCCAGCTGGGCTTCTGATGTTATTGTTTGTGACACAGTCAGTGGGACTTCTCCCTGCTCATTGCTGGTTTCAAAGCCCAGCCAGTCTGCACGTTACATCAGCTGCAAAGGCAGTGAGTGTAGGTGGGTGTACCGAGCGTCAGGAGCACGGCTCAGGGAGCAGTGTTGGCAGCGAAGTGACAAAACACATCTCAAGGCCCCAGTGCCCAGCACTCCCCTAACACCAGCCCCAGCTGATCAGCCAGAGGTGAGGGCTGGTGCACTCGGGTGAATGAATGTCTTGTAATCAAATATTTAAGTAGTGTATAGAAAATAGAGCCCTCAGTCATCCGTGGTTCCTCTCCTGAGCACTGGAGAACCTGACAGAGTAAATCACCGAGTAACACCCCCAGCACAGATGTCTAAGGAACCATTTCGTGAGCCAGCTGTGGGTGAGCAACCACAAGAGACACATGCACAGAGGGAAGGCTTTCCCAGTATTCGACCTGCCTTTGATTTTGGTGATAGTTAGCTCTCAAAATAAAACTTCTTTCTTTTCCAATAACATCAAAAGGCGTTTTGTTAGTCATGAGTGTATGCAAATTGCTTTCAGTATATTTTTCTTGAACTAAATTTAAAAGACCACAGATAGTTCATACATTTATTATGGACAATTTTTTTTCTAAAATGTCTTTTTATTATGACAGAGAGGATGAAAAAAGGGAGAATTGCGACAGAGAGGGAGGAAGCAACTGTCTGATTTTTTCAATGTTTTTAATTAGGTAGGAAGATTTTTCAAGCTTGGATAAGTTTTCAGGTATTTGCTTAAGCATTTGTTTTGCAGGAGAATTTTTAAACCACTGATTATTTTAATGTTTAATTAGGAGTTTAAAAATATTACAAAAATAAAGTTAAAATCTGACTTAAAATTTTCCTACCAATTAGACCAACATATTTGGCATGTCTTCTTATGTTCAGAGAGAATTTTGCCTTACAGAGCTCTAGGAGTATCTTTTTCTGCTCGTCTTACTAGTGCAGATATAAGAAGTGAAATCCTTAATTTTATAACTCTGTTGGTCTGGAGTTTGATCTATTTGCTATGCTATGAGAGCATGAGAAAAATTATAATGGTTACCTGAGCCAGGCAAATAAAAAAAGAAGCTTACAGCAGCTTTCTCTTTTTGCTTTTCACATTTATTTTTAACCGGAGATGTCTGGATACCTAGATGCCTTTTAATGAAACCAAAATTTCAGAGATTTGTCTGATTTTGCTCTCTAAGTAGAACATCTACTTACCTAAAACTGTGTTTCCACTTTTGCTAATTTACATAAGTAAGCCTTAATTTTTAATTGTAACTATTACTCCTATTAAATCTTCTGGGATGTCTAAATAAAAATTCCATGGGTCTCTTTAATGGCTGTAATTCAAGGCTATCTTTTTATCATGGTCAAAATTGTTCTTCTGGATTCCTGGTTAATTGTGAAGATAATGCTTTGTGGCAGGTCAGAGGCAACAATGACATTGCTAATGCCAGGCTGCAAGGATAGCCTGTAAGTAGCTGAGATGGCTTGAATATTTTGAGTAACAATTTAATTAATCTGTTTGTTGATGGATCATCTGTGTGTTTTTGTAATCCAAAAATGTCAATGTTTTCATGATGATGATTATAACAAAATGTTAGTAATAGTATATTTTTTAAAAGCCCTGCAGTGTTTTAGAGCCTATGTCGTACTTTTTAAAGAGATTCTGATCACCTGGGAGTTTCAGTCTTAGGGAGATACAATAAATTTGAATGCCTAAAAGTGATTTTTCTAAGCAGGTAACTGCATTTTATTCTTGGCAATAAAATAAGTAATAAAGTGCTAAGCTGTATTTGAAAATTTTACACTATAATTAGTATTAATTTTAATTTTTAATGTTCAGATATTGTGTAACGGACACATTGAAACTGCTGATTTTGAAGTTGTGAATGTCCAAGTCCAGAAATGCCCACTTGGGTGCGTTACAAGGACAGTTCCCCCAGCTCTCCCTGGCCGAGGGAGCCCAGCTGAGCAGGCTGTGTGGAAGCCAGGCACAGGTGCTGCAGGCTGGGAAGGGCTCTCTGGTGGCAGAGGTCACTGCCCTGTCGCTGGGATGCCGGTGCTCTGTGCACAGCAGGCTGGCTGCTGCTCACTGCTCACCTGCTCTGGAGCTGGCAGCCCAGAAATCCGGCTGTGCCTCACACAGAGCCTCAGCTGCTCTAGGTTTGCTCCTGCCTTTTTATCCTGGTCTGCAGTTTGTGTGCTTGGCGTGTTGTATTGCTAGGTTCAGCCCCAAATTCCAGTTCCATTGTAGCATTTTCCTGGTTTTGAAGAGGAAATGACAGGATTCCTTTAAGAGGAGGAGAAAATAGAGCTGTTCTGTGAATGTGGAAGTGCCCAGGTGATAAAGGGCAGGATGTTGACGGGTTTCCCACCTGAGGGATACTGACTGGGTTTTAGGATTAAGGACAGGATCAGAAGACATAGAGGTGCTATCTTGAGAGCTTTATTACAGTGTTGGCTCTCTTTATATATATATATTCAATTTCTTTTCCCTTTTTGAGTTGAACTGGTATCTGCTTAGCTAACCTGGTAAATCTTTAGTGAAAGGATTAACTGAGTTTTGAATTGAACCTTAGTGATGTTTGTTTTGTTGAGAAAGTAAGTAATTACAGAACTGCTGTTTTTGGGGTTCATTTCACTTTCTTGTTTTAATCACATCTGGGAATTCATAGAGCATTTTATTGTGGTTTTAGCACATATTCAGGTTAATAATTTAGGGAATGTATTCCTGTAATTCATAAACCAGTGAGGATTATTGAGATATTTTCAATGCATCCAATTTCTTCCACAGGGACTCCATAGACTGTGAGGAAAATTAGAAGCTCCCTGACAAAGGTGGGGCTGAGGCACAAAGTTGGAAGAAGATGACAGCTGGGTAAGATGTGAATTTTTCTCTTTGAACATCTTGCTAGAGCCACATGATTCAAGACAGTCTTCCTTTAAGAAAATTCCATTAAATTGAAACAAAATAGGATTGAAATGAAGTTTGATGAAATATTTAGCAGAGCTCTGCTTCTCAATCTCATCTTCATTCCTTTAATGATCAGGAGCTGACAAAAGGAACCTGGATTCATTCCAAGTTGTGGTACTAACCTGTGAGCTCCTCAGTTCCAGTAAGGTACATCTGAAAAACTTGGAGTAGGCTCTGGGAAGAGCAGTGCATGGGTAGAGAGCCATCGAAGGCAGAGTGGTGAAAAAATACTGGGAGTACATGCAAGGCTTAACAGTGCTCCTCTCTCTCCATTTGTGCTAAAGACATCTGTGCCCTGTCTGTCTGGAGTGCCTTATAGAAATGGATTCAAAATTCACTAGGAAAAACAAGTATGATTGTTTAAATTGATGCTTGTATTACTGGTGGAATTGAGTGTTAATAACAAGGCATGTTTATGTGTGTGGCACAAACTATCACCAGTTAAAGTGTAAGATCATGGAACCATGGAATATCCTGAGCTGGAGGGACCCACAGGAATCATCAAATCCAGCTCCTGGCCCTGCATGGAACAACCCCGGGGGTTCCCATGGCTCTGAGAGCATTGCCCAAATGCTTCTGGAACTCTGGCAGGCTTGGTGCTCTGACCACTTTCCTGGGGAGCCTCTTCCAGTGCCCAACCACCCTCTGGGTGAATGATGATATTGCAAAGGCATTGTTATTTCCAACTTCAGATTATCCTATGTACAATCAATTTCCTGACTTTTCTGGATGAATTCTCTAAGGTTAAGAATCTGGGACAGAAGCATTCCCCTTTCTGAATGCTTTATTAAGACAGACCAAAAAACCTTTTCTTTCTATGAGTAAAAAAATTATCACTGTCTTTAAAAAACATTCTTTTCTCTTGGGAGAAAGTCTTACTCATCACAAGTTTGTTTTATTTTTTTCCCTTATAATAGGGTGTTATTTATAAAAATTCTTGAAGTGAATCACAGAATTCTGAACCTTGAAACTCTCTGCAAATAGTAATGAAACTTGCCTGAAGTGTAAATGAGCAGCGATTTAAATATTAACTATCAGTTGATATTTCACATTGCTTCCCACATACTCATTTATAAAACAGTCAAGCTGCAAGCTTTGTATAAATAGCATTTACTTACTGCTGTAGTTTAATTGAAAGTTTGGTGTTTGAGGATGGTTGACACTGGTGCATGGGAACTGGTAGTGACTGTTACACTTGTGTCATAGCTCTGCTGTGTAGTCTTGAGAGATGACTAAAATTAATGGTGTACCATTCCTCTAACCTGAATTAATCCCTGTCTAACAAGGATATTGTAAAACTGATAACTACAGCAAAATAGTATTTGTGTGCTTATATGCATCTAGAGTGCAGCAAAAACATGTTCACAGAGTTCTTCAGCTTCTGGGAATTTGAAACCATCAGATTCCATAGTGGGTGAATTAAAGACAGTGGCTAACCAGACTCCATTAATATACAAGTTAAATTGCCTTGAGTAAAGGAAAAAAATATCAGAAAGAATGACTGTTACTTGTCTGGAACACTATTTTGCAGTATTTTTTTATCAGTACCAAACTGGGTCATTAATATCTCTCACACCTTTTTTTTTTTTTTTTCCTTGTGCAGAGATAGGGATTTGACTGATTATTACAAGAAACCTTAGGAGGAATAAAACATGTTCTGGGACTATGGGTTGTTAACCAATAGTATAATTAAAACCAGAGTTACAAAAAGGTATCTGACAACCCAGGTGAGCCAAGTATTTAAAATATGTTTTGTGCTCATGAAAAGGTTCATCATGCACAAAGTGGCAAATTTGTTTAGATGCAAAATATAAGATGTATTTTAGATGTGACATGTAAATATGCACGGACATTTCAGTGTTAGCCACTATGTATGGCTTCTGTGAGCCAGAGTACATGTAAGAGTTGAAGTTGTTAATAATTTGCAATTAATCATGATCATGCCACATGGCCAGAGAGCCAGACCCTCTGCCAATGTTCCTCCAGGCCTCCCTTGTGCTGCAGCCCACTCATGAAGCAAAAGGCTCTCAAGTGAGCATTGCTGGGTGCTTTACTTACTTATTCTTCTACTTCTGAATGACAATTAAAATATCTTCTCACTGAAGATCTTGCTGTTCTGTTTCCAGTGCCATAATATTCCCTTGAGCTTTGCAGATGCAAACACAGGCGATTATCTCAGAGTGCAGGTGACTCCATTCCTGTCCCTGTCACTTAAATCTGGCCTCAAATTCACAATTGTTCCTCTGGAGCTCAGTGAGGACTCTCTGGAGCCAAAGACAGGCGCTGAGCTTCACAGCCAACAGCAAACATATGAGGTTTTTTGGTGTCTGCCTGGGCTCTTGTGTGGCAGATAGATGATTTAGTCATGGAGTGTCTCCTATTTTAGTGTGCTTTACTGGGAACCAAGCTGTAGTAATGCAAGGGGAGGAGGACATTTTGCCCTGCTGTGGTGGTTGCCATGTAGAACTCCTGCCCATTTGTGTCAGGCAGTGCCAGCCTATCCCCAGAAGACCTCAAGGAGACTCACCCTTAACTGAATCTCTGTGTTTGCCCTGGTTAATGGATTTGTCTTAACAAGTGCTGTCCATAAGGCATAATCTTTTGACTTAGTGAAATAATTTGTATGACTTTCCCTGGGGCTTCCTACCTGCTGAAATTCTTTCCAGAGCTGTCAGTTCTTGCAGACATGCAGCTTGCCTGCCTGCCTTTGCCTGACAAGAATAGTGACATCAGGTGGCAGTGGGGCCTCAGGGACAGAATAATACTCAACTCCTTTGTTGCATTTACTCCTTTTTTTTTTTTTTTTAAATTTAACATAGTGTGGAAGTTTTTGCAGTCTGGGCAGCCTGATAAATGTAAATAATTAATTTACCACTGGATAGTTTACTGAAATAAAGGGCACAGAGCTATAAATAAACTAGCCCAAAATCTATCAGGAGATTCAGTACCCTACCACTATGCTCTGTCTCATGATGTCAGTATTGGATTTTCCTTATCTCCCCTCCCTCTGGAAAATATATTATTAAAATAAACACTAATAATATTATACTATTCATTTTTTGTCTTGTTAGTCCACAATAACTGGAAGCCCAAAATGTTAAATAATGGTTAAGATTTTGCTATTAATAAAACATCTTTTCCAAACTAAATGATTCTATGATTCTAAAATACCAGGAGACCATACTAGAGACCAGCAGTCCCTTTTGTTTTGAAACATAAGACATTATACATGCAAAGAGGTAAGCAAGCAGTTTACACTGTGAGCTGCCACATTCATTTTAGGGAGATTAATCTCACAGAGGAAAGCATATGTGGAATTGGGTCACAGCACTTCATATATTCAAGCTTGTGTAAGATACAAAGTGATCAATCCCCATAAGATCTTTATAAAGTGAGCAAGGTTTATTATTTATAGTAGTAAACAGACTGGCATTTATCTTTTCAAAGCATGGCAATGGCATAAAGTATGTTTTAACTTTTGTTGTTTCCAGTTATTTGCATTTTAAAAGCTCTGCTTTGAATCATTATACCTTTCTTGAATTTAATGATTTATATAAGACAAGATACTTGGAATGTACTGAAATTACAATTCTCAAAGCTAGTGAAGAATGAAAGAGCATGGACAACACGGAAATTCAGTGTTATTTATGCAGTTGTATACATACCCTAACATGCAATTATTGAAACTCTATGTTATTCTTAGTGAAGGTGACAAGGTCACAAAGGCCACCTGGCAGGGTGGGTGCCTGCCTTGCTGTCCTGATACCATCAGGAAGTGGCAGCACAACAATGAGACAGCACAGGCACTGAAATGTCTTCATTTACAGTCTGCTTCAACTTCAGTCATGTAGAATGGAAGCCTGTCTGCTGCACCGGCGTTAGAAAATGAGCCTGAGCAGAAGCTGGAGTCAGGTTTAATGAGAGTAACTGTTTGGAGTATCTGCAGTAGTGCACGATGTGTTTTATTTTAATTCCTTCTTACTAGAAGCAAATCTTTCTCCTCTTTCACCAGCAATTCCTACTCACCCTCTCATACATTTCAGGTTTTTTGTATAATGACAATTACTACTCCATTTTCTCCTTAAACTTGATCATGGTTCTCTATACATCACTGAGCTCAAAGCATTTTTTCACTGATCCGTGCCAAAAAAGTCCTGGCTCTCTCACATATTTTGCAATATTTGAGGCTATTCCACTGTATTATTTCTTGAGATAATCTTTGCATGTATTGAGAGCACCTTTTTATGCTGGGCCCAGAGCTTCATCTGGTAGTAAATGTTGAGGTTATCCTGTGCTCTTTCAGCCCAAGCCAGTCTCAGAGCAGAAGGCAGCGCTGGAGGAGCCTCTTCTGCACATCTGCTGCAGTGTGAAAGGCATGTTGCTCTTCGAGCTGTACAGGATTTAAGATCTAGTGCTTTAGAACTGTCCCCGATTTTTTTTTATGGGTTTGGGAGTTTGTTTGAGGTTTTTTAATGCTTTGTATTGATCAGAGTTCAGCTGTCAGAACAGGCAGAGAGCTTTGGTCCCCACTCAGCACTCTTTGTAGATTGTCTAAAGAAGCATCACAATCAGAATATTTTACTTAATTAATCATCTGCCTTTATTGTGATTTTACAGAGTCACGTCTTTAGAATATTGTTTTTTTCTTTTGTCAAAATACATGGTAAATACTTCCAGCCCCATCCCAGTGGGATTGCAGCATCTATGGATCATACAGGCACATTGAGACCCGTCCTTCGCTTGCCAAGAGTAACAGTGACACCCTGTGGCAAATTGAGTAGAGGCCGTGCGCCCAATTTCCATGGTTTCTTGCAAATTTGCTTCCGAATTTCTTACACCGCGGGGAGTATCACAGGAGGAATTCCTCCCCTACACATAGGAGGGCTTCATCAGGTTGTCATCCATCTCTTATTAGACGTTTCCATTATTGGAAGACATGTCTAATGAGCACTTTAATTCTTAGGTACAGAGAACACTGTCCCAGATGGCCAGATGCTCGTGGAGGTGGAATACAACACAGAAATTGAGAAAAGAAGAAAATTTTGCATTTCAGTTTAAATTGATGTTACAGGAATACACCACTCTTCATTATCATTCATACTGCTTTTCTCTAACATGGCAACTGTTCATTGAGCTATATCAGATTGTAATGACAAAGATATCCACAATATAAAGGTATCCACAACACAAAACTTACTACATAAACAACTGCACGTGGAAGTTAGGGTCATCCTTTGAACTTCTTACTCGCACCATTCCTTTGGTTTGTTTAATGAGTACAAACAGCACAATTGCTCTATAATTACTGACATAATTCTGATTCCAGCCAAGTCCCTCACTGCACGGTACCATGGTTCTACTGCATTATCACAGGCTAATGACAAAGCCACGTAGCCCAGTTAAACATTTTCCAATGAGTTTAACTTATGACACTCAGTATGTGCTACATAGCTGACTGAATAGTGTGGTCTGCACATTGCAAGTGATCTAAGCCTCATGCATGTGAAATAGCTGACAAAAGAAAGATTTTAGAACTTTGAGAGCAAGTGGTCTGCTTTTGGCTGTTTTGGGAGTTTTGTGGTGGTGGTTTTTTTTGGGTTGGGTGTTGCTGGTTTGGTGGGTTTTATATGGATGTTGGAAGGAAAGAAAAATTAAGAAATATTGGGATAATATCCCTGTGAAGCTTCGTTTGAAACATCTGTTATACACAGATTGCTTAAAAATAATTAACATGCAGGAAAGAATATAATAAATTAGGTTTTGTGTCCTTTGTGCTTGAAATTTAAGGCTATTATGTCTTCTAGCTTAGGTGTTTGGATGGCAAGGCAGTCTTCTTTAAGCAGTCGAGTAGACTGCGTTAATCAATGGCTCATTCTTAAAAAACTGTTACAAACAAGTTACAGAAGTGTCTATGGCAATTATTTTAGGTAGAGTTGGATCTATTTCAAAGTGGAGAGGTGGAACAGACGACTTCCTAAAGCTCCTCTCAGCCCTTCCTTCAGTGAGTTTATGGTTGTGTCAGAGAACTTTGTGATTTCAGTAGTATCATGTGCACATCTAGTATTATACCTGCCCAAGTCTCCTGTTGCTCGAGTGCCACCCACACCACGTCACTGCCTCGTTCCTTTGGTGGGCTTGGCAGGCTTGCACTTGGTGCACAAACCCAAGACTCACAGCATGAGTACTTGTGCTGAACAAACAAAGCACATTATTTCCACCACCAAAAGTGGACCTTGGTGTCCTTGAAGGACTGGAACACAGCAATCCCATTGGACACCAGCATGGAAGGAAAAAAAAGGAGCAGTTCTGCTTTCAAGCACTGCTGTTTCCTTCTGTTTGGCTTTACAGGATCTCTGTGGGTCAGTGTTCAGAATCAGTTTCCATTTGGCAAAATCAAGCTTCCATAGCTCTGTGTCTGCAGCACTGCCCTCGTGTGATCACAGTTGTTGCCCCGAGGGGATGCTGTGTCTGGGGAGAGGATTTTGCCCTCACGTGTTAAGATGATCAGAGGATACTCCAACCCTCAGAAGCAACTCTAAACTCTCCCTTGAATTCTCCCTTATCACATATAAGCACTCCTGACACACAATGCTGACAGGACGTGGCTCACCTGGGCCTCCCTCCACTTAGCACTTTAGAGTTTGAAGACACTGCTTAGCAGTAGATTGAGTATTATTTTAGTTGGGCTTTTACTTATTTGCTTTAGCTGAGATTTAAGAAAAAACATTTTTAAGACAGAAAAAGTAAAATTGAATAGGGTTCCATGTGTTGTTTTATATGTGGATCGATCACACAAAATTTTTTCGAGAGAAACAATTTATTAAAGTCCTATATAAATTGTTTCTGATTCCTTGTATGCACTTCATATCATACCTGATTTTCTCAGGTACAGACTTCCAATTACAGAATTAAAAAATTATTCTGGTTTTGGTCTGTCTCTTTTTGTTTCTTTCTTTGTAATTTTCTTTTTTTTTTAATAAAACTCCAGTGATATCTTTTCTACTGCACATGGCTAAATATTTAAGAATAAATATGAATACCTACATGAAGTAAGATTGAATTTTGAAGACAATTCCTGAGAAATATCTACAAACATTTAATTGTCTCTCTTTAGGGAACTGGCCCTTTCCCCTTAGCTGCCATTGTAAATATATTTCACAGGACATGGCAGATGATAAAACTGCCTCTGGTATTCCTGGTTTGTATCAGAGAGCCTTGGAAGCCAGAGCTGCAAATGCTTAATGTGTCTTTGAGTCTTCAATGACTTTCAATTATAGAGGAAGTGAATATAAATTTAGGTGTTAATCCTGTAAAGATGTATGCATTTATTTGATTTTTACACTCTACACTGACTTACTAAAGTTAATGACTGTAAGTTCTTGAAGCAGGTTTTTTTTTTAATTCTTGGATGTTTTTTTGTATATGGTGATACTGTAGACCAAAATGCCTTTTATGGAAGTGATACTCGCCACTGATTTTCCAAATAAAAATATATTTTTCCAACAGTAGCTGAATGAAAGGTTCATTAAGGGCAGTGTAGAGACATCCTATTAATTTATTTAGGTTAACAGTACTGTGAATTAATATTATTTTTGTATATTAATTACTGTTAATAATATAAATTAATAAGATGCTGGATAAAGTCTTATTATTCATGAGGGTTTAATCCTGCATGGCTTACAAACACGAGGAGCAATATATCATGCTATAAATGAAGAAGTAAAAACAACATATCTTTTTTCCTATCTTGATAATATTCCGCATGGGTGCTGATTTTCATTATGTAATCTCTTCTGGGAATGGAAATTATTATCTGGAAATAATGTGAATGCAAATAGCAATTTGAGTCTGCTAAATTATTAAAGTCTACTTAAATATGATGAATCAATTTTTTTTACTTCAATGAAAATTCCTTAGGAACCATAAACTGCATTTTATTTTACATTACGGTCTCCAGACTAGGTTAGATTATCACCTTCTCTTTAGTTTTTAAACCTCTCTAAATTTTTATCAATATGAAGCAAGTCACAGGAACACATGCCCAGTGAAAAATACTCTATATACATCTTTTACCTTGTGCCAACTCCCCTTGGTTATTAATTTTAAAAGATTACAATACTTAAGACCATGTAAGGTGAGTTTCTTGTGTTGTTTATGAATCATCTTAGTCTATAACTACATTATGTAACACTACCTAGTTTGCACACACAGGATATTTGCAAACCTAAACAAAGATTTTCTGGTGGTGTCTAGATTTTGAAGATTGGTCTGTTTAGTGCCTATTCTGTCTTCCCAGGAAGTCAATAGTAGAGAAAGTCACTGTAAAAATGTCCACTGATTTCAACTAAGTAATTTGTATCAAGGTGGAGAACCTTGCCAAACTTATATGAAGCAAATGGTAGCAATTTGCCATTTTTTTAAAGGTAGAGGGGTGCAGGTGCATATAAAAGCATATAGCTGCCTGATGAAGCCTGCAAAACTGGAATGCCTTTAGCAAACTAGGTGTCAGCTTCACCAATATATTACTCCAATTTTACACAGTGCTAAATTTCCTGACAGCAACTGGAGTAGTGCAGTGGCAGAGCAGCACCTCAGCTCCAAAGGCTCATTGCCAGTTATCTATGAAGAGCTTGCATTTACTGCTGTCAGCAAACACCTGTGCAGCAGCAGCAGCAGCAGCAGCAGCAGCAGCAGCAGCAGTCATTTGGTACATGCAGGTAATTGGCATTACAGACTGGAACAACACTAGAGTCTGCCTTGTTAGCCAGGTAAACACTCATCTCTCAGAAAAAATCTTGCAGTCATGGTCCAGCCTCTCCCCATCTTGGAACCTCCTGCTTCATTTGGTGGATCTGCTTCTGCAGTTCATCTCTGTCCAGCTTCATTTTTGCTTCTAGAACTTGCCGTAGAGACCCGATGCTCTCATAGATAGCTGCAAACCCTAATTGCAGGTGAGAATTACATTAGTTCATCATGAGGAGCAAGAGCATCACATCACTGCTGTCAGAATGCACTTCCATACTGCTCAGCTTTGCACTAGAGCACAGCAAAAGCTCTGAAGGAGAATGGCATCTAACTGTGTGCTGATGGCAGCCCAGCTATGGCTGTGCCAGCTCTGGGGAGAGCACTTCTAAACTGGCTGTCACCCCTTATTGCTCTGCTTTTCTCGCTTAATGAAAATCCTTCTTAATGCCACAGGTGTGGCCATTACATCAGCCCCAAAAGCAGTTAAACTACTTTGATACAAGCAAAGACATTTTGCATATTAGTATGAGTCAATGACTGTCACCACAATTCAGAACAAAGAACTGGATAACTATGGTCCTACCAGCATTAACTTCAGCTTTCATTTCTTTTATGTCTTCATTTATCTCATTTTGAAGTTTGACAATGCGAATATTTATCTTTTCTTCAGTCTGTTTTGCTTCATGTGCTTCCATGGTTATCTTCTGCATTTCTTCTATTCTCTCAATTTTCTCTGCCATTTGGTTGAATTTCATCTCAATACCTCTCTCATTCATTTCCTGGAGCCAGGATAAAGAATTTCAATGATTTATTCTGCATGTAGAACAACAGTGACCTTTTTAAAATATTAAACAGATTAATCTTCTTTTTTTTGGAATTCAAAAATATAAGGAATTAGAATTTTTCTAAAATCATTTCAAATTACTTGATTAGTGTAGGTTAAAATACTGATCTAGTTAGCAGTGACCAGATTAATTTAAAGATCCTCAGGTTGTAGATATTACACTTGATATCGATGAAGAGACTTAAGCAAATTCTGAGGCTATCTGAAAATTCCACTCAAATAACATCTCAAGTACATCATCTTAGTTATTAATAACATTTTTGAGTGCTTCCTGAGAAATATTACAGGACATCTGGATGAAACTTACAGTGCTTTCCTTAAAAGTCAGTGCAAGTTGGTCGATTTTTTGCACAAGCTCTTTTTCAGTCCTTCCATGTTCCTGTTCCAACCAGCTCCGTGCAGACAAGATCTGATTGCTGAGCTCCTCAACAGCATCTTTTAATCTAGGAGCACAATAGAAGTTGGCAGATACAAAAGAGAACTGGCAATTCAACAGTGATTTTTTTATAAACATGTTCATAAAAACACAAAATGCCAATTTAATACATTCCTCACACCATATTAAGGTGAGCCTTTAAATTTTAAGGCTATTAGACTGTATATGGTAACATTGATTTAGAAAATAAAGGTGAAAGTTCACAGCAAATTTATATGAAACACATGACAAAATTTGAATCATAGTAGATGAAAATTGGTTGTGACATTGAAAACAGAATATGGTCCACCATTCAGATTATAAACTTTATGTCAATATGTATTAGATATATTTGGGAGCCACTTACTCAGGTGACAGCGCTGGTTCCTGTAGCTCCACTTAAATTGCCTATACTCACCTCAACATTACACCAACAAACTGAGCCAGTGGAAATGTTTATTTTCTCCCGTGATTATGTGAAACCTGGATTGCATGAGGATGGCAGTAAGCAGTAAAAAGTGAGGATGTGGGTGGCCTATACCAGGACTGCTACTGAGTGAAATGCCTGGAGAGGAGTTAACATCTGAATTGGGTATAATGATCCCATGTAATGTCTGGTAGTACAGAGTATCTTATCACTAATAATTTAGGTATTTCAGTTACATTCATGTTTGAAGCCAGTTTAAAGCTATAGCAGTCTATGAGTGATGAGCCTTGCTTCCTACTTGCTTCAATTGAATCTTTTCCCCTGAACAGCCACCTCCAGCATCCATTCCTTCAGACAGTTCTTGCAGAAGGGCACCAGGCCACTCTAATAAAAACCCTTAGGTGTATCCTTATTAATATAAGTTCTGCCTGAATACTTAACTAGGACTTAATCAACTTCTCAGAATTAGCTAACCACATTAGGGGCAGAATTCTTGGTGAAAGCAAGTCCCTCTTGACACCTTGACAGTCAGCTTTTGTAATACCTGTGGAGCAAAGACAGGCATTCATAGAGGTTTCTGCTTTTATAGGCCTGAAGATTATACCAGTCAGACTGGGAAAACTGAGGCCAAACTGGGAGAACTGAGGCCCTACTCCCAAGGTACATGGCAGCAGCAAGGCTTCCAAGGCACTTACTTTGTGTCCAGGACTTGCAGCTGTTGGTTGCTCTCTTTGTAGGCAATCTTCAGCTTTGCTTCTTGTTGTATTATTGATTGCTCTACTCTGCTCAGCAGATGAGAAATCTGAAACAAAATTCAGAATTTACTATTTTTCAACAGCATTTCATCACAGTTTCATTTGGAACATTTTCATAACAGTAGAGGAGGTCTTACATTGACCTCACTTTTGCTAACATTGCAAAAATTAACTTTATTGTGAAAATACACTATCTCTCAATATGAAAGTATCAGCACTTTGAAAATTGTAGATTTTTTTTTTGCCTTAAATAATGTGAATTGTTTCACCTTGAAAATCTCTACTTGGGCCCCCATAAAAGACAGCTGAATTCCCATGATCCATACATCTCCAAGTTGCCACATAATCAGAATAAACAAATGCTGAAGCACTCTACCTGTACTGGTGGATATGCTCCATCACTTTGTGTTTAAGGGCCACTGCAGTGATAGAAGTGCTAGGTTTAACTGGGGAGATGTCATTAATATAGGAGAATATTTGTCACCAAAACAACCATCCCACTTTCTCAAAGCATACTGTTCTGGTTCATTACAAGGTGCATGACAACATGCTCCTGGCATGCTAATTTACTACACTGAGGCTTCTGAGAAAGGCAAAGTGGATTTTAGCCATTTACCTACCACAGAATGAAGATGTAAAATACTTTTGTTGACCAAGAAAATGGCAAGGCCTTGAGATGTGACATTAAGGAAAGGGATTCTTCATGTCTCCAAATCTCTGCTTGTATCTAGTGCTCACTTTCATTCTCAAACCCAATGGAAGAGAAACCTGACAGACAAATTAATGGATTCACAGAACCCAAAGCCAGGTTGTTTTTTTTTTTGCAAACCTTCAAAAATTATGTTCAAATACATACAGGATCATCCTGGGAAGGCCAAAACGTACAGCGAAAGACACAGAGACTTGCATTGTTGTAGTTTGGTTGAGCATGTGCCTTTACATACTAATCCCTTCTACACAGCATGCTGCAGGTAGAAATTAAGGACCTTTTTCAGCTAGAGCAGTACAGTAATGCATCTAGGTACCAAAGGTCAATGTAATAAGGACTGGCATCTGATACACCTCTCCATTTGTAAATCTGTGACCTCCCAGGATAATAATTAACAGTAATGGAGTCTGTGTGAATTAGACTAGAACTCTTACCTGTACAGGGATTGCCTTGGTCTAAATACCATACCTGTATTTCTGCCTCTTTGATTTTAGATTCTAAGATCAGCTTGGAGGTGTGTTGGTCTTTACTTAGACTCTGAAGTCTTTCATAAGTGATTTTATGCTCTGCAGACAGCCTGGCTAATCCAGCATCACACCTGTTTGAGTAGATAAAAAACAAAGCACCAGACAAATAGAGTATAAGGTCCAGGCTCATTGAATTATCCATTTCATACTGGCCATTTCTGTGGAATTCCTGGCTGGCTAGGGAAGCAATGTCTTCAAGACTGTAAGAATGGTAATACACTCATAGTGAGCGCTCCCAAATAGGCCTTGAGGTCAAGTAGTCTGATACACAAATTCCATTTCTCTTGGCACTGACATGATATGGGTAGGCTGTGTTATCACTCAGGGAAATCACATCAGAAATGCACAGATGCAGAATTTCATTTCCGTGTCCTTTTTTCATATACCAGAAGATATTTGATAAGGTGTGTATGAGTTCCCCTACATGATTAGTAGCCTAAATAACTGAGGACCATTTTTTCATTATTGTATCTTTGTCTTTTTATTTATGAAATAGTAGTATAGTAGTATGTGTAGTTAACAATGTGGGGCAAATGTTATGGTTCTCAGTCTTAGGTGAATAAATAAATTGTCATTGAAAGCAATGGCAATTATGTCTCAGAAAAGGCTATAAAATGAAGTCCTCAAACATAATCATTATTGTTTCCTTTCTTCATATCAGAACACTTCTTGATGCTGTAACATCCTCTATATGCTATGGAATATGTGTGTTTTCTACCAGATTTTAAAAATAATTTGATCAGGTGGATTTCATCTACAGTAATGCAGTAATGGCATTAACTGAGCTGTAAAAATAAAAGTACTGTGATTTCAGGAGTAAGACCTCTGTGAAGTATGACTCATACATATTTTTTTTGCTAAGGGAAATATGTAATCATCGATGTTTGATATAGGAAACTGATGAGGACCAGGCAGCAGTTACAATTTGAGGGAGAAAAAGGCAGTAAAATGGAACAAGCTGAGACATGTTAAGTTAGTACCTAAACCAGTGACACACTTTGTCATCCTTTTAGTCACATTTCAGTTTGAAGGCTTTCATTTCAACATGCATTTTCATCACCTCAGGTACAGGAAGTGCCATTATCATTAAACATGAAGGGAAAGTCAAGCTAAAATGACAAATCTGCTTATTATTATGATACAGTTTCAACATGAAAATGATCAGTAATGTAAAATAGCACATAGGTATTATAAAACTTGAGGAAATTAATTTCTAGTGTAGCAGTTCAGCATTGTGAGACCCATTAGTAATATCTGCAGGAAGCATGGCTAGGGTTTACACAGCAGTGGAAAGCTTGTAGGGCTCACAATAAGGCAGTTCCTTTAGAAAGACAAGAAAAGTCAAATCTCTCCGTGTTGTTACAGTCAGAGAGAATCAGAGCAATGGAATCATCTTGCACCAAAAGGTCATGGGCTTCAAAAAATGCTTAGTCTTGTTTCTCTGAGACATGACAGAAAATATAAAAAACAACAGCTTTGAAACTACTGAAGCAAATGTAATCAGCAAGCACCTGTAACTTTTTAAAGTAAATTAGTGTCTTGGGTTTAATCACAGAGCATCCCTATTCTTCATGGAATTCAGTTACGTGGTCAAAGGGTTCATGTAGTTCCATGTAAACTGAAACATTAAGATTCTGACTATGCGAATTTAATGTCTGTCTGGTATGCAAAGATCAGATTATTTTGGTTTATCTTCTATATCTGTTGTACACACTTGCAAACACATGATTGGTTTTGACCTGGAAGAAAATATTAGTGTTCAGCATCAAAGAAATCAAAAGACAAGCAGTTGCTCCATCCAGTATCACTGGGGCATAGACAAGGCAAGCACTGGGCCAGTACTCTGCAGCTGGCTGCTGTATGCACATGCTGTAATGGTATGGAGAAAGCTTTTAATGTTCCTAGTGTTTCAATTAAAATGCCAGTGTTTCAGTGAAAAACAAGTAGCTGAAGAACAGGTAGTGAAAAGCAAGTTGAAATGCCCAGTGGGGACACTGGGCAAGAGCAGCAGAGCTGGTGGATTGTGCTGGCCTGGGGCAGGGAGCCCTGAGCCACCTCCCTGCCAGCAAGGGCCAGAGAGCAGCACATTTATTGTTCTTGGGGACTTTGTCTGTGTGGTGCAGCCCAGATGCATCAGACTCATAATTTATGCAGCAGGAAAATCTGCCTACGTGTAATGAGTCCAGGTTGTCTGAAATGAATCAGTTCTTCAATGTAGATAAATAAGTCATCTCTATATGCAAAGTAGGCCCAATTTGAACACACATAGTTGCTATTTCTCCAAATGTTTCAGCTCTCAAGAATGAAGAGCTACTGCTATAGTTCCAACCAGGCTGCTGGATTTAAACTTTCCAGACAAATGCTCATTATCCACAACTAATTCTCTAAATAAATGATAAGGCACTAATGAATTTTATGATTTGTTATCCCTCGAAAAAGAATTGGTATATGTGTATAATATAAAATTGACAACATAAGGGACAGGAGGCTGGAGAATTTAATCTACTGGCATAGAACTAATTTTCTGCTAAATGTGCTGTTGAATTTTATAGAGGTAATATTATTTTCTTAAAGTTAATAATAATGCTGACTTTTAGCAATAATTCAGGGCTGTGATAATGCTTTACAAATTCATCAGTAAACTATGCTTATTGAGAAAGGATCCAGAGACATGAGCTGTAATGTGTATTCTGTTATCTTCTGGTAGAAATATTAGTTAATTCTGTGATGTGAGTGAGGTGTGTTGGAATCTCACTCCTGCAGGGCTGTGGTTTGGAGCTGTGCTCCAGAACTGCATGTGCCTGTAGGGATCCCTTGTTCCCATCATTAACAGCATCAGCCCTCAAGAAATAATGAGACAGTTGTTTGATGATATAGTGTCATGTTACAGAACAGTTGCTGTTAGGAAATAAACACCCCTCCCTCCAATATTGAATAGGATGTCAAGTATGAGTGAAATTACTGGAACTGAAATTTGGCCAGAATCCTGAGATGGACACTAAACTAAAGTTATTACATGACAAACTGCTCAGGCTTTGGGATTTACTGTCTAAACTGATTTCCACTGTCCTCCTGCATACTGCCACCCTGGAGCAAACAGTGCTCAGAGCTACTGCAGCCTGAGCCTCTCCGTGTACCTTCACTGTGCCTGAAAGCTGATGCACAGGAAGCTGGTAACCCAGAGTAACTTGATCATGTTTCTAATGTTTCACTCTGAACTCATCTGCAAGCTAGCAGCACTAGAGGTAGAAGTACATTAGGTAAGTAAAGTGTATTTTATATAAGGAACATTGGATAAAATAATCAGAAGGTGTTTATCTAAGGGAAAGTCTCTGTGTTGTGCCAAAGGCACAGCAAACCACTGTCTTGACCATAATCTCCAGCTAGTGCTATAGTCATTATTCACTGGAACACTAATTTCAAAGTAGAATATATTTGTAAATAAAGGCAAATAGCTTTCTCTCATGGATCACTGCTTTAAATTGCTTCCTGATAAAGGGAAGATTTTTTGTTTTTTACTCATTCAAGGTTGTGGGTTTTTAGGGTCGTTTTCTTGGGGGGGAAGGGGTTGGTTGGGGTTTTTTTGGACTTTTTTATTTTTTTTAGAGAGTGGAAGGTAGCGGTTAAAAGGCAATAAACTGATTCTCTTTTGGGAATGAATACAAATAACCTGCATTCAGCACAAAGTCTGCCAGAAGGCACACGGGTATAATCTCATTCAATTTGCAGATAAATTGTAACCCGGGCACAGCAGAAGGGTGGTGCCCTAAGGAAATAAAGGAAGATGCCCTGGCACAGCCTGTGCCTGTCCCCACCCTCCCACACTGAGTACTCAGGCCCGGCTAGGGGCTCGCAGTGACACTCAAGCCAGCATGAGTTTCTTCTCTTGAGTTCCCTGACTGAGGGCAAAGGCTCCACATTTTGCCTCCCAGGGCAGCAGTAACAGCGCTGCTCCACATCAAACCCCTCTCAGAATGTTGTATGATCTCAAAGTATTTTTCTAGAAAGAAGCAGGAAGATCTAAGCATGTACATTTTGGGGGGATTTCCCAGCAGGATAGATATGTGTAGCTCTCTATAAGTTATTCCATCAATTTTCTGATTTGAAAAAAATAAGCAAGTTCATTTGTGTTTGCTAAAGGATAACTTACTAAATGTTTAATTTAAGTGCATAACTTACTAAATGTTTAATTCTTTTTGAAACCTCTCTAAAGTATTTTCTACAAAATTGGCAATGAAATTTACAGTGGAAGCTTTAGGCAATTGAGTATTCATGAGAAAACCTTAGTTCAATGAAAACTTGATTATTTCTGTTGTTAAAAGTTATCACTAAATCAGGTGACGTGCAGAAAAGGAAGCAAAATTACCTGCACAATATAGATAACAGGTGAAATTCAGGACAAGTATAACTCCACCAAAGTTATTACCCAAGCAGCTGTAGACCAGGTTATATCCTTTTCCTGTAGCTGCACATATCCTCTGTCTTTTCTGTTCAACTTTACAGGCACTTAAGCAAATGTTGTTGTGCTGAGGTTTGTAAATGTGTCATTGATGGCACAACTGAAGTCTCTGTGGCCCCAGAATTGTAACCAAGAGCTTCAAACAACCTGTAAAACCTCTGTTATTGTACAGTTTTCTGTTCCTTATGTGTCATGTAGCCTATGTGGGATTTAATATGGCTAACTACTAACTGAATGTGCAGATTTTTACTTCCAAAATATATGCAAAAATGTGCAACTATTTTGTTCTTTACAAGTGCAGATTGTTCCATGCTGCCTTTATAATTGTGCTAATTAACGTGTTTCAAAGACATGAGTCTAACCACAGTACTCTTTAAAACCTGAACCAAATCCAAATTCCTAGGGAATTTGAAGTAATTTATTTAGAAATAATTTCAGGAATTTTAGGAATTAAGGGTGATATTGCCAAATTTAATATGTAATACTGGAATGCAAAGTATTATTATTCATTTTCTTGAAAATGCAGGGCAAAATTATCCTTGGAATTTTGCCAAAGTTAAATTCAACCCATTATAATTAACACTTCAGGATTAATACAATATTAGCTAGCCCCTAAAACACAGTTCCATGGGGATTTTTACCTTGCAACTCTTCCTCGAAGATCTCCTAGGCCAGAAAGCTGCCGCATTTCAAGACTCTTCAGGGTAGAATTTGTTCCATAGCTGAGATTGTCTCTGACACGTATCTGTTCCTGCAGCATCTACAGAGCATTCATATGCAAATAAAAACTCAGTATGTCACATTTAATGTACACTTTAAATGTCACTCATTATTTTTCAGTAATTCAGTATCCTCAGATACCATTTTATTACTGCTTTATTCAAAGCTTTGTCTTGTAATGTACTAAACCAGACACCTTTTAGGTATTCTATTATTTCTTATTATTAGTGTCCAATCTGCATGCAACAACCATAATATATATAAACTATAACTTGACAGTGATATGGAGACATAATTTTTTTTTCCTTTCGTTTTCCCCACCACACCCCTGTTGTTCACTGCAGCAGAGGTCAGACATGAAGTCATGCGTCTGCCTATGATTAGGTCATAAAAATGAGCTCTTGGGTTTGGTTACTTGGTGTCGTCAGTGAGTCGGAAGGGAAGGAAAGTTTATTACAGAGCAAAGGCATTTCCTAGTGTTTATACAGCACAGCCTTTGGACTGAAGTTGAGCTGGGTATTAGTGTCGCATTAATTCATTTTTTCAAGATTTTCCAGTGTAGCTTTTGAAAGCAAGCTTATTAGAACCACAAAGGCTCCTGTGTTTATATGCTAATATCCTGCGCTATTTTCATAGCCACCGAAAGAATTATGTAATTTGCAAACACTTTTTCAAATTGTAAAAACAATTTATAAGCTTACAGGATCTTCAGACCTTGTCTGACCTTTACTTATACCGTGGTAAACTTTGTTAGGAAATTAGCAGCAATAAGCAGCTGAGAGGGCATTAGTGCTGTGCAACATTCTTGTCATACCTCGATGTCCCGGTTGAGCTGCCTCACTATCGCTGTTATGTTTCGGATGTGTTCCTCCAGGAGTTGCCTTGCCAACCGGTCACCCCCTCCTTTGTTCTGCATTCTGTGCAGCGTGGAAACAATGTCCTCCTTAATGCGAAAAGCGTGTTCCACAAGAGCTGCCGTTGTTTTCTCATGGCTCAGGATTCTGTCCTCCAGCTGATCCACCAGGCTGGCGGAGGCCAGCGGGACCGCTGTCAGTGCCTGGCTGTGCAGCGGGATGTTTCGGACCCGTCTAGAGGGGAGGAATAGCCACATCTTGTTAAGTTCTCACACAAAACTCTGTAATGCCTTTGCCTGGAGACAGTGTGACACTGTCTGAGTACTGGCAGTGCTGGGGAGAAGCCCCACAATACTCCCAGAGAGAGTGCCCACTGCTACAAGTAAGGGATGCTGTGTTGGCTACTGTGTCTTGTACTGAGGCAGGTCAGGCTTTTTTTCATACTCTTTATGGAAACTTACAAAAGCATAGGATCTCGAGGAAAGGACATAAATATAATAAAAGTAGTTACAAATCAGAACTATGATTAAGAATCCAAATTCAAACCCTACTGAGTTTCAAAAGTAATGTTACTTTCCTTTACAGTTTTCAGGCTTAATCAAAGCTGTAACAGTTGAAGATAGGTATTGCAAATTAAATGCAAACAGATTAGGATTAAAAAGGAGTCACTTGTGTCAATCCCTTTTCTGTCTCTACCTTGTAATACCATAAAGAAGCTTGTTCCTCCTCCTAGACAGGAGCATATGTGAGCATAGAAACTGAGGTGAGACCAAAATTATTACAAGCTTCTCATAGTCTTAAAAGTAAAATTTCCCCCAAAATAGCTTACATTTGGGTACATTGGATAATTATCTAGATTTTTGAAGAGTGCTCTGCATTGCGTAGCTCCCATGGAAAGCAGTGGAGCTCATGGCTGCTGAAAGTAATAAAATGAGGCTGCTAATGCATGCAACCTTTTCCTGCCACTATGTTCTGTAAAGAATAACATTCTCAGAAGCATAAGTGGAGGATACAAGTTCAACCCCACTTCAGAAGAGGAAATCTTTTTTCCTAGGAACTGTGTTATTTACTGTGTATTCTCATGTTGTTTCCTGTAAATGAGCCAATTAGCAGCTCAGTTTGACCATGATGATATTGATAGAGATGTATGAGGGTTCCAACAAAGGTCACTTCTGGCTCTGTGTTTTCACAACTTGTTCCATGCTATTTGAACACTGGCTAAAGTGTTCTTGGACTTTAGTCAGAGAGATTTAAGCTATTTAATTTCTTTGGGAAAAAGCTGAGTAAGAACTTGTGATTTGGGCTATGATTTGAATGTCTATGGTATTTCACTTTGCTTTGCACGCTAATGCCAAAGTCCCAGGTCACAGCACTACTGCATATAGGGAATTAAGAGATACATAATACTCTGAAATACGAAGATTTTTGGTTTTTTATTCCAGACTGTACCTTTCAGAAGGGGCAAGAGTTGGGAAGATTGGGCTTCGGTGGGCCATTCTCTGGTCAATAATTTATGTCTGTTGAAAAAATAAAAATTGAATTATTGAATAGTTTACATCTGGTACTGAAATGACTTCAAGCTTTTGCTTTCAGTGCACCTTTCTAAGTAAAGTGAAATATTATGCTGACACCAGTGATCTTGGCATTCAAATATTGCTTATGCAATAAATGCAAATAAAAATTAATACAAAAGAATGAAGACTAAAAGCTGCTTAAAAGCTTTTTATAGTGAAAATTGTACTCTTGAAAAGACAACGCTGACAGCCTTGAAATCGAAATCTGCTGTTGACCAACAGAACTGGTTTGGCAGGGCAGAGGTAAACAAAGTTCTTGTCCCCAATCTTCTACTGGTCTCTGACATCATTAATCAATGAATAATAAAGTAAGGTCTACAGGATGATCATAAAACTTAAGAAGATATTGACTGGAGAATCAAATACAAGTGTTTCATGACAGCAGATTATTAGGGGTAAGATCTTTTTCTCATAAAAACATTAGCAGTCAGAAACCTAAATAAAATGTGTAACATCAGCATAGTTTATCAAAATTGAGTCTTGTATTAATTTGTCTTCATATCTAAATGACCATACTTTATGTTAGAAGTAAATTCTTCTGTGGTAAGAATATAAATTCTGGTTTTAATTTTTAGACACAGCTGACCAGACTGTGACAGACATTGCAGCAGAGTAGGTCTATTAAATATTTTCAGAAAGATATTTTACTGTCTTACTGTGAGACCAGTACCTGGCTCAGCACCTTTTTCCATGGACAGAAATTAATGAAAAAGATATTAGCCTCAATCAAATCCAACTAACCTCCCCTACATAAAACAAATAAACATTTTTAAGTATAAAGAGTAGTATGGTCTGAGCCTGATCTCCTTGGGAACCTAAAATCCTCACTGCAAAATAAAGGCTGATGTATGAAAAAAAGCTTACAATTGCTGATGAAATCCTGTGCAATCTGAGAAAGATGGGGTTATGGAAATACAATAGTCGAATATCGATAGTGAAGAAGCAATAGAGGTACCCTTTGAGATCTCAAAATGCAAAGCATGTTTGTGCTTTAGAAATGTATGAAAGCACTGCCTGAAAGCAGAGAGAAAATATTGTCACAGTGTGTGCCTTCTATTTATAGCACGGTGCTTGGGAAATTACGAATTATAAAAAAAAAACAGTTTTAAGAGAAGCTGGATTGCTGAGCAGCAGTGACACTAGAGAGGAATTCAGAAGGTCTGAATTGAAGTCTTTGCTCAATCTCTGATCCTGTTGACTTTGGACAAGTTATTTCCATGAGTAATGACTCCATTTTCCCATATGTAAGAGAGATAACCATACCTACCTCCTTGTTTAGGTTCTTACATGGCTATAAGTAAAAAGCACAGTATAAGAGCTGGGGATCATTGTGGTGACTTCTGCATTCAAAGTCCTGCACAGACACTCAATGTCCAGTTCTGCAGTCTGTTCCTCACACTTGTCATTTCCCAGTTGTTGGATTTTTAAGGAATGCCAGCACTCTGTGAGGGGTCCCTCCTGGTCACACCACCAGGCACTCAGTTTTCAGCGGGGCTGAGACCTCTGGGCCTTAACACATTTTAACCATCTTGATGCATTGAGGCTTTTAAGCACAATTTAGCTGTAAACACAGGAATTATCCGTCTGATTTGGGAAGAGCTATGTGCACCGCTGCAGCAAAGCACTGGATGCTACCTAGAAAAACAAAGAACAAATATTAAACTCCATACACATTAGTGAAATTTTGTGAAATACACTTTACAAAAACCAGCCAAACAGTGCTTTAGTCTCATAGCCTTCAGGACTAGCAGTTGGAAAATAATATTATTATCAGTTGGAATTTATTATCAGTTGGAAAATAATGTTTGTGTCAAACTAAGCATAGGTTTGCATGAAGTGTTAACTCTTTCTGCCAGTCTACCATAAGAAATGCAGCTAAATGGAAATATCTGGAGTAAGTGTGGCTAGGAAACGAAAGTTACACAAATGAACTTCTCATTCATTTCTCTTTGCCCAGTACGCAGTGAAGCATCTCAACATCAGATATCAGATTTCTTGATCTGATCCAACAGCCAGAAAGGATCTAAGACCTTGACTGGCAGTTGTACAAAACTTTCCTGCATTTTGGAGATATTTGCAATAAACAAACAGATATCAGAACTAATGACAAATTCCTTCTCTATGGCTGTAATACCAACTTAGACTAGTAAACAGAAGCCATAAGATGTTCTAATGCTTAGATTCAGAGGAGTATAATTTCACATGGCTCTTTCAATGGCAGTAAACTGGAGTCAAGTAAGATACCAGTTGAAATACTGGTTACAGGTGCTTAATTCATTTTTTTAAATTATGTTGTTTCCTGCTTGATCCTGCTATAAGCAATATAAGTCATGATATATTAACCCAGTAAATCTGAGTTGACTGATTTAAGTTACTGAATATTCCAAACATACATGTCACTGGACAAGATAAAAGTTTTTTCCTATTTGTGAATGATATGCCTGATTGCCAAAAATAACAGCTCACTTGATACTTAAAGCAGGTTTTCCATACAAATGTGGAGTGCTTCCTTAGCGTTTCTTGAAATTACTAATAGAGGATGTGTAAAAGCTTAGGAAAAAAAAAATCATGCATGGGATGCGATGAAGAGACACTTTTAGCAATGTGCAGCACACTCCTTGCTATTTGTGCTGTGGCATCCCTTCTCCACTTCTCAGACTGCCTTGCATGTTTATTTTCTGCAGGATCTCCATTCCTCCTGTTTTGAAGGATAATCATACCTGTAATATTCAATTCCCCATCTTCCATGATAACCTACAACTAATGCGGTAATGTCTGCGCACCTCGGAGTGTTTTTCACATTCATTCTCACAACATGCCTGTGAGGTAGGAAGCATTATTATCCCTGAAAATATAATTTCCTTCTGTTGCTGGTAGGGAAGTGAAGCACGGGGCGGGCTATGTGACTTGCCACAAGTCACACGGGAATCAAAGCAGACTGAAATACCTGCCTAGGCAAACACTTTAATCACTCTTTTCTTCTTAAAATAGAAACCTCTTTGGTTGCTGCTCAGGGAGCGTGTGACGGCACCACTCCGGCAGCCGCCAGATCCTTCCCAGTGTTACTCTGAAGTGCGTCGGGGCAACGCTTCGGAGTAATCGAAAAAGTCCCTGCGCTGCAGCTCAGCAAAGGGAGGGGTCAGAGCCCGGCAGCGTCAGGGAGAAGCAGAGCCGTGCCGAGCCCCCCTGCGCGGCTGTGGCACTCGGGAACACGCGCTGTGCCACGGGTGCCGGAGGGACCGTGCCCGGGGCTGCAAGGGGGGGCCTGGGGGGCTCCGAGCCAGGCCAGGGCCCTCTGGAGCAATAGGTGCGATCGGC
>VZTB01012900.1:857284-992798 GCA_013397245.1 Thryothorus ludovicianus | reverse complement strand
GCCCGGGGTCGGTGCCTTCAGTGTCGTCCCGAACCCGCCCGTCCCATCGCGGGCAGGGCCGTCGCCGCCTGTGGAGCACGAGCCGCTTCTGCCGCCCTCTCCCGCCGCTTGGGATCGGAAGAGGTTTTGCGTGTTGGGGTCCTCGGGTAGGAGGAATCCTGTGGCAGGGGGACGCCACGGCGTAGTCGAACAACAGGTGACGCCTGGTGCGGAGGGGTCTGGGCGGGCGGAGCCGCAGCCCAACCCGCGGGGCCCGACGCTCCCGCCGTGCCGGGTGCCGGAGCCCCTCCGCTCCCCGCGGCGGGAGCGCTCTGCTGTGCCGCAGAGGCGGCTGCCGAGCCCGCCAGCTGGGGCTCCGCCGCTGCTGCTCTGACGAGGGGAAACACCTCAGCTAGACTGAGGGAAAACTGAGGTTCGGCAGGTGAACCTGGTTTGTCTTTAGTAATTGCCTCCTGATGATTGATAATAGCTTTCATCCTGTAGTAATCTACCTAACGATTTTGCCTACTTGTTACTCAAGAACTAAGAACAAGTAGTGAAGAATCCTATCTGGTAATAAATTAGAATAAAATTCATAACTTTTTATCAAGTAATTTACTTAAGACTGTCCTAAAGCAGAGTACTAAAGATCTGAGTGTTAAGATACTTGAAAAACTTTTGCAGTATTTCCGCTAAAGCTTAACTAAAGTTAAGATTTAAAGACTGACCAGCCTAGTTCTTGTGTATTCAGAGCTACACTCCCAATACCTTTTCAAGGATGCCTTTCTTATTCCCATTGCCTCTGCTTTGGCTTCCTGAGGCAAATAAAGTTGTACTTGGTTACACCTATGTGGAGCACAAATCTTTGCTTTAAATGAAGCGCTACAGAAGTCTGGAAGCTAAAACTTCTCTTGAAGTCAGGCATAATGATAGCAACTAACTCTTACAAACCTGTTTTTGGTAAAGAGCTTTGAATAAGATGGGTGCTTGTGTTCCCTGGGGGTTGATTGTTTTGCCAGGTGATTCAGATCAACTCGTTAGCCTTAATCTTTGCTCCTCAAGTACGTGCTGTGTCACAGACACCTGTGGCACATCTGGGCTCGTTGGCAGAGGCTTCGTCATTTCTTAGACTGCTGGCATGTTAATTGGGGGAAGTCTTTGTTACAGGTGCTTCAGATGTGTCTGCCTCTTGTTACCAGTAATACTTTGAGATCAGTCTGTTGATCTGCTGTGGGCTCCATTCATCTCTTTTTAATCAAAGGTTTTAATCAAAGTAATTTTTGTAAATGCCTATACCTAATTGGCAACATAGTCTGTGAGATTTACTTTGTCAAAATGAGAGAATTACTTTCTTCCACTAGATACACTTTTTAGGGTTGTATTCAGACTGTTATTCTCCAGCTTTTAATTTGATACTGAAGTAGTTTTTCACTGTGATATCTCAACAGAATATGAATTGCATTTTTAGATTATTGGTAGGGAATTATTACAACAAAACCAGAAAATAATGTTTTTGAAAGAGCTTCTTTTTCAAATATTTATGCCCAAACAATTGTTTAATAGTCTTTAGAAGGTAGTATTTTTTAACTTGGCAAAAGCATTGCCTTACAGGACCTACAATGACTGCTCATGAACATGAATCATGCTACTAATATCCTGAAACTTTATACTCATTCTCTGTGCTGGATAAAAAACTCACATTATTCCCCTTAATTTCATCTTAACAGTGTTGGTGTCTGGAGGGTGAAGGAAGCTGAATGTTAAAAGTGTTTTGTGTTTTCTAGATCGAGTCTTTTCTACCCTATCTTCTCCACTGTAGGCCTCAGTGACCCTTTCCTGTTGTGACAGGGTCCCCAGTGCAGGGTGCTGGGTTGCCACTGAAGCCAGGCGCTGCTGGTGCTCCTGGGGCCATTCGATGGAGCAGAGCAGATACCAGTGTCCCCAGTGTGTCACTGGTGCCTTCGCCAGTCCCTGCCATGGTACACTGCCCCACCCAGCTCAGCTGGCACACTGAGAAACTCTCTGCACTTAGCGGTACCTCTGCTCCTTTTTGCTTGCTTAGTTTTAATCCAAATCAGTCTCTGTGTCAGGTTAACAGGGTGGTTTCAGGAGATCTGCAAGCATGGAAGGGGTGAACTGTTTGATGGCAGTACAAGGTGGAAATGAGCAACAGCAGGGCAAAACTGTAGTAAAGTTGACAAGTCTAAGGAACATCTGGCGTCTTGAAATATTTCTCATGAAACACATCCATTTTGTTAGCTTTGTATTTCAATGTTTTAAATTCAAAATAAAAAAATCCTAAAAGCCTGTAACAGCTTAGCTGAAGCTTTTAAGTCTTCAAAAACTGGATATTATGTAAATGCCAAGTAGTCCCACTCCAGTGAAAGACTCTATCCATAATAGGCAGGAAGCCTTCTGGTGAAACTAATCTGGAACTTGCTCAAAAGGGAAGCATATAGTCAGCTGAACTTTATGCTCCTATACTGTGAGTTAGAACCTTCATGTCATGGGGTAGTTCATGGAGATGCAGTGGACGATCTCGAATTGCATAGAAACTCTGTACCACAATCTGTTACAGAAATGATCTTGGACCTTTCATTTAGTCTTTGGGGAAAGATGATTCCACTGTGTACTGTCAGCTGGCTTTCCTAAGGATAAAACTTTGAATGTCAATCAGCAAGTATTTTCTAAGGCATAAACTGCTACTATATTTAGAAAAAAGCCTACCACAAAATCAAATAAATGTTCCACCTCAATAACAACCCATCAGTGATCAACTTAGCCTGCTTGCTTAATCTCTGTTCCAGAGTGCTTCTGCTGAGGTTTTGTACCAATGTGTTGGGCAAAGTGAGAAGAGAAAGCTCCCAAAGAAAGCAGGATCAGCAGTATCTGGATAAGCTCACAAGTTGTTGAGCAAGCCAGGGTTGTCTAATATACTTAGATTAAAAAAACCCAGTGTGTTTGTGTGTTACCTTTAACCAGCATTTCAGTGCTTAACTATTTTCTATAACACTGCAGCATTTAAGTCTAAGCCCAGATAAAATGCGCATTTTATCTGGGCTTAGACTTGGTGTCTACTTGGTTCCACCTCTTCAGCAAAGATGGAAGGCTGATTTTTAGGAAGGAACCTTTTTATAGCAGTTTGACATCAGAAGAGGACAGATATTTATAGCCCAGTCGTGCAAGAAGCTGAGGATGTCTTGATTCCATGTAGTGCCTATGAAAGTCTGCAGAAATGAAAGACTGGATTAGCCTGAGGGGACTTCCTGGCCTTTAGGATTCGTTCCTGAAGCAGTGAATGTGTGATGGGAGCTGAGACCTTATACTATCGTAAGTATTTTTTTTTTCTGCAGGGAAATCACAAGCAAGACAGTGATGCTTCTGTAATTGAAGGGTGCTTTTCTGTCTGGTGCTGCAGACAGTAGCCTAAGCTCAAACCTTGCTTTCTGCCAAGCGTGGCATACTAGGGAGGGTAACAGCATGAACTTTGTGTTAAATGTCTAGAGGTGCATTAATGGAAACTCTTCCATCTAGATGATGTTACTTTCTGGCTGATCTATAAAACATACTAGAACACAGTAGTACTTGATGTGTTGTGTTTAGGTTTGCATTGTGTCCATGCTTTTTCTAGTTTAGACCTCTAGAATGATTATGGATGTGCTGTTAGAGCACTGTTTCAGAAGGCACGAAAGTATGCAGAATGTTACTCGAATGCAACTTCTGCAGCTGAAAACTGAATATGTGATTGCATTTGTATGCATATCTTAAGCAATTTTCTCATCATTTCTTTTGCCTTCCAGATATGGTTTTTTCTGTTTTACATATGTAATTTATTGTGAAGGAAATGGGGTGGCAATGCTCTTAGTAGTTTAACTAAACTGTTTGCAACCACTTTTTCTTAACTTAAAGGAATAACATTCACCAATCTCACTGCCTTGTTCTTAAGGCATTGCTGCCTATGTGACATGGGTGAAGTTAAAACGAGTTTTGTCATGGTTAGCACATGGAATGTTAAACTTTCATGACTTTTCAGTAAAATCTTAGTAATGTTCCTATCTTAACCTAGAAAGTAGGTTACCTTGCTTGGAACACAAAAATAAGAGTTGTACATCTCTTTAGAGAACTGTTATCACCTTTAGTAATAATTTAAATTAATTTGATTTCATAAATATTCGTGTATTTTTTTCTCAGTCATAGGCATTAGTCTAAAAGTGTCTTTGATCGAAATGGTCCTGCAGTGCTCTATCCAAGGTATATTATAAAGAATAAAGGTTTTGGTACTCCTAATTTCAGCATAAGGAATATGAAATCCCTGTCAGTTTGGATTTGTATTCTAATATAGTATGCATATATACATTAATGATACTAATGTATAGAACATTTAAATAAACATCTTCAGAGGTACAGAAATAGCCTTTATATAAATATAAATATAAATCCTTTATATTAATAAAGCCTTAGTTGCTGCAGGGAAGGAAGCAAAAGGAAAGGTGATTTTTCCTCCTGGGCTCCCAGCTCTTACTTTGCCGGGCTAACCCTGGGAACGAGTGTCCTGTAGTTACCTGAAGAGTTCTGACACAGATCATGATAGTTCTGCTCATGGAGATTGGCCTGCAGGTTGTCAAGCTTTTGCTTACCCTTTGGTTCTGGTTATTGCCACAATAAATAGCTTATAAATGACAAATCAGTCTGCTTTCCTTTTCAGTTTCCTAAAGCACTATTGTACTTCAGTCTGCTTCTTTTAGGAAGCTGCATTCCATATTTAGGTGGTTCGTGGCTACTGAAAGGCATTAAGAGCTGTGTTAGAAAGGGGTTTTACACCTAATTAACAAGGGTTTTGTTCTGGGAGTTAACCGTGCTAGACTAGAAGCAGTAAAATTGGGGCCGTTTTTGCAACTGGAGGAGTCTGTTTGGTATATGTGTGGTGCAAAAATAAGGATTTGGAAAATATTTCTGTTCCTCTGCAAGCACAGAAATCCAGGCACAGGCTTTGGTAAGAAAGGGCTGGCTTGCATTACTGGTAGCTCTTTGAATTAAGCCACTTTGTACTATCTAAACTCTCACTGTGAATATGAGCAGCAAAGTTTACCTCGGCACAAAAGGCTAATAAACTTTCAGGGAAAACCGTATAAAGGTTCTCTCTCTTCTCATCTCCTGGAGGCCATTCACTTCTTCACTACCTATGGTCTGCCAAGGAGCTTTTCTGGTTGATGCTGGTCACTATCAAATGACCAGCATTGTTTTCAGCCCTGATGGAAGTGGATTTTTGTACTGTCTGTGTGTGGGAAGTATTCCAGGTGTAAGGGATGCCTGCTGACTTTTGGAACTGCTGTAGTCAGAGGACTCTGGATACCTGTAGTGTGTTGTTTGGCTTTTTTGTATTTCTACTATGGCCGTAAAAGTATTTGTAAGTTTCAGAGGAATATGGCAGGAAGTAAACAAGAATTTTCTCCTTTCAGATGGGAACTGAGAGCCCTCTAAGGACTTGCTTAGACATTGACCTCAACCTCAGCCTCAGCCTCCCGTGGCACACCTGGGGCAGCTTGGGTGTGAGGAACTGTAATTTAGTCAGACCTTCCTGGGCTCGGTTCAGTCTTTCCCATCTCCTGCTCCCTTCCCCACATTCCTGAGATGCCAGTTCCTGTCCTGCCCAGGAAGTACGGTTGTCACTCCTCTCCTGACTCATCCTCATCTTCTAGCTTTCCTCTCCTCCACCTACTGCTTTGCTCCCTCCCTTCTTCTGAGCTGTGAATGCCCCCTGGGGATGCCAGGTGTGCAGTCAAGTCCTGGCAGTGCATGGGATCCGTTCTCTCTGCTTGACTGAGTCATTGCTGTGATCAGAAAAGGTGTCTTGGTCTACAGCTTTCCCACACACTGAACCTCACAGGTGTTTTCTGCCCCTTCTGTTAAATATGCTTGGTATAAATGTGTAAATAGCTTTGAGGTTTGATGGTGTGCTCTACACAAGCAAGTACATCTAAACCCAAGATTCCATAATGTAAACAGCCTAGGAAGAAGGATATGCTCAAGGTTTTTATCCAAGATGCAGCAGCATTTAATTGATACTAAAACCACTTATAGCTCGGGTTCATAAATTATAAAGTGTAATTTAAAAAAATTCTGAATTTCATTTTTTTTAGGTGAAACTGAAAATACTTTTTAAAACAAAACAAACACAAGAGCTGACAGGGAAAGCAGTGTTGGCAATTGGAGCATGAGTCAGAGCTATCAGAACTGGTGCCTCTTGGGAAGGCTACTTACAAGGTGCTGTTGAAGTACAAAGCCTTATCTATTAACTTAACAAATTCGAACTTGAAAGTTAAAGCTAGACATTAGCAGATCTTGAGTATGCTTTGTGATCAACACTGTCCTGGAAGTGTCAGAAGGATTATAGAACAGGTCTGGTGCTCTGCTCTCCTGCCATGTGTGATTTTTCAGCTGCCAGAAGTGTCTGGTGAAAGCCACTTCTGGCTTTCAGGGGATCAGTGCAATGGCTTTGGGATGGAGTGATGATAGATGTTTTTCTTTAGACTCTTTCAAAAAAAGTGGACATAAATAGTCTATGCAAAAACATGTGCTTCTAGAAGCTATTTTCATGCTTTTTTCAGCAATCTATGAGAGGTTTTTGTTGGCATCCTTCAAGGAGGATTAGTAGTCTCCTAGTGACTTGCTGCACTTGTACAGGAAGTGTGGGGCTTTTTTCCTTGCCAGCTCAGAACCACTCACTGAATCACTGTCATCAGCTGAGCCTGAGTATGTATCCACTTCTTGGTCAGCCTTGTCTAATTTAAGTGTTGAAGTCATATTCAAGTCTGAACAATGCAGCCTGATACCCTCTATAAAACAAGCAAAATGTTTTCAACAGCTTTAAAGTCTTTCCTGCTTGTGTCTTATGAAATATGCTGCCTGATGTTTGATCTTGCACCCTAGGACAGTCTTCTGTTCTCAGTCTGACATTCCACAACATTTGTGAGGCTTTAAATTCTAGGCAGATTACCAAGGCTCACTGTTATCTTTTGCAGTGATTGATGTCTTTTCCTGTGCTTTGAGTTGGGTATTGCTAATAGCAGAAATCCAGAAAGATGGAAGTTGGAACCTCTTGTTAGTAATATATTTGCAGTGCCAAGCAGTAGTCAAGAACTTGTCTCATCTTGTTTTGTTTTGGTTTTTTTTTTTCCCCCTGCCTGGAAGGATACGAGTCTGCACAAATGCCTGAATGCTTCCAAATTTGCTTTTGCAATAACTCGCAACCTTATGTTATTCACAGCTTTGTAAAGAAGTGCACGATGCAAAGTGTGTTTAATGCTGCCAATGCATTTGGAGTCCCTGGTGTTGTGAGCCCTGCACTCTCTGATAGCTTATTTGGTGTGGAAGTACTGCTGCTCTGAGGGATAGTAGGAACATTCCGAGGGCAAAAGTTTCCCTAGTCGTTGTAAACATCTTTGAGCTGTTGTGGTGCTTCTGGCACACTCTGGCATGTTCACCTCCTGATTGCTTGGTCTTTGGACTTAAGGCAGGTGTTTTTATATATGAACTGGAAAATACTTCTTTTGCTAAGTGGAAGCAGTGTTCTTGAGGCATATTAAAGGAGAACATTTGTTAAACTTTTGTTTTTTGGTTTTTTTTTATTTGAGGAGCATTTGATTTGTCCATTTATTAATTAAGAAAAAAATTTGTTTTCCTGTACTGATGCCCACCTGTGTTCAGTACATACCTAAAGAAAGAGAAATGTGCAAAAGTATTTATAACAGTAATTGAAAACAGTCATACTTATACTACAGATATACTTGAATTAAATGGGGAATTAAAAATGTGGTTAGATTCGTTCCAGAAAGGATATAAAGCTACAAACCCGCCCATTCTTGCTTTCAGAGCACAGAGGTATAAAGCTGTCTACATAGTCTGAATTATTAGATAAATCTAAGGTACCTTCTGGTAAGGCAAAAGAAACATGAATTTTGTGTAAGTGTTTCTTCTGTCTAGCTAAATATAGATTATGTTTCTGAAGGAATCAGTGATAGGATGCAATCATCTAGGAAAAAATAATTAGTCATGGGAATCCACAGTTATATTAGACCCTTGTATCATACTTAGTTCTATATTTTTTCTTGACTCTTGATAGTGCAATTTTTATGAGAGGAGGTTAAATTAATACACTATTCCCCTCAGGAAACTTCTGATCTCTTTCCTACTGTAATTTGAATTAAAAATTTGGCTACAATGAAAGCTGATATATTACTAAGCTGATTTTATTACATGTAGCTTCTGTACCGTGAAATGTCCCACTTCACGTGTAAGCTTAATTAGTTTTAAACTGAATTCTGAACTGCCTGAATCCAAGAAAACAAATATTTGAGTTGGCCAATTAAAATATAGTTCATCCACCAAGAACACAATTACTTCAGCTGGATTTATTTTCTCCTCTTAAAAACTGTGCCTTACTCACAGTCACGTTTCCGCGACTTTATGCTGCATTGTTGGCAATCTCCAAAGCTTTTTTCAGTACCTCCCCTCAAGTGTACACTGGGAACTGCTATATTGGTTGGTAATTGCTAGATTCAGCAAACCAGAGTTTCCTACAAAAACATTCTGGTCTTTGCAGTAGAAAAGCAAAAATAGCTTTTCAGAGTAGGACAATTTGGATGTGTTCAGTTTTTGAGGGGATCCTGGCTGGTTTTTGTGTACCCTGCAGGACTTGAATAGACTGGGGTAAGGTGCCTTTTTGGAATTGATTTGTCCTGGTGGACAGGGCAGCATCAGCCTCCTGCTATGGAGGAGCAGTGTAAACCTGCTGAGAAATCTATTGCAAAAGAGCTAAAAACGTGTACTACTGTCCTGAGCTGTACCCAGACTGTTGGCCATTATTTGCTCTGCTGTGGCTACTGGCTTTGCAAAGCATCTCTTCCTGCTTTTTCCTGGAGTAGCTGGGAGTTGATAATGCCAGCTGTCTGCAGCCACCTTTGCTGGGTGCACTGGTGGCACTGGCACACAGTGCTGCTCTCAGGAGGGGTGTTCTCCCAGCTGAGGGTGGGACTCAGCAGCCCTTTGGGCCTTTGGTGGCCAGTACTTGCCAATGGCTGAGGGCAAAGTCCTGGCAGGGACAGTGGTTCAGAGCCCTGTCAGGACCTGGGAGCCGTGTTGGTGATTCTCCTTATAGGAAGAGACTGCCAGCAAATAGAGGTTGGAGTAACTTCTACAGACTGTGCCATTTGTTTTGTTTTTTAAGAAGTATTAGACTTGACCCAGGGAAAAAAGTGAACTGGGTTGTTCTGTAACAAATGGAGGTCCTGTTTATGGCTGTGTATGTCTGTGGAGATCTGAGCTGAGGTCTGGCCTTTAACGAGCAAAATCTTGAGCTCCATTTGCAGCAGAGTTGGGAGTGGGGAGAATGACTTCATTGTAGGAGACACTGCTGCTTTTGCTGTTTTGCTGGACTTTAGTTGTTTCTTGTCTCAGCATTAAGTTGTAACCGCAGAGTTCGAAGCATGATCTGTTTCCACATGAGAAGGAAAGCAAGGATAGGTCTTCAGCAGAGCAAGTCAGTAGTGTACCTACAAGTGAAGGAGGACTTGGCAGTACCTGAGTATCCAGTATCTGAAATTTGAGAGAACATTGAGTACCTGCTTCTAACAACTGAGTCTGGTTTCTTAAGTGGCTTAGATATTTGTCTATAATTGTCACTTTTGTCTCTCAGCATTCTATATATCTGCATAGCAATAAAAGACTAGATTCAGTGTATTGGAGAAAATAAGAATTTCCCCAATTTGATACTTGCTTTAAATATCAAATCAGCATATATTCTGGTATGTGGTCAGCAAAACTTAGAATTGATAAAACTGAAATGGCTTCTGGGGTGTTTTTACGAAGTATTTACAATAAAGGAGATTAATCTGCTCTAGCTTGAAGCTACCTTCAAGCACACAGAATGTGTTCTCTGCAGTCCCCAGTGACTTTGACCTCAGTCTCAGGAATATATAATGAAGTGTGTGAGGCTACAAAGTGGTTGAACTTCAGTAGCACAGAGAATGGATTAATTATGTCATGTAGATAGGACTATTGGTAACTGGCAGTTCTAATGGTGAAGGGAGTACTTGGTTTGCCAGTTAGAGTATCAGTAACCCAGCTGACTGCTCCAGGACTCCTAATGCTGTTCCCATGAGTACTGTTTGTTAAAGCTTTTCTAGTGCTGATAGGAATTCTGGTTCCAGGGTTCTTAATGCCTGAAATACCAGCACACCCAGTCCACAGAGACCTGATCTCAGTATGCAGAATAAGTTGATGACCAGCAGTGGTTTCTTCCTGTCATTTACTTTGTGTTTTTATTCTTGGTACATTCTAGGAGTGCTTGAGAGGAAGCAGGGCAGTGGCTACTTATTCCCATATTTGGTATTGTTCTAGACAGACTGGACATCCCTCACTAAAGGAGAGGGGTGAAACAGTGTTCTTGGACAATCTAACCTGCTTCCAACCGTGGCTTCATCTTGGCAGGGTCTCAGGGATCCGTCTCCCTTGCTGCTGTGCACGGTGCAGTTTTCTGCCTGGAGTTACAGTGATGGTCTGTGGCACTGGTTGGGTCCCTTAAGATAGGTGGGCCTGACTCTTCACAATACTGAAAGCTTATATTTACCTGGTTACTAACCCTTGATTTCCAGTGGAGCTTCCATTGGTCTACACATCAGTAGTAGTGGTGTATTTTGTGTTACAAAGAGTTGGAATTAGTGAGTGTTACTGAGTACTTTAGTGAAATGAGCACTCAAATATTTAACTGTGGGAAAGGAAACAATATTTAGAATATCAACTTATTTGCACCTCCTAACTTTTTCCTTGGTATTTTTCCTGAAACTTTTGCTGGAAAAGTTTTAGTGGAAAGGGCTCATGTCTTCTGTACAGATTTAGGGGTGAGGAGGGAACCCCCAAGCCCTAAATCTGCTTTCTTAAATAGTCACTATTAAAGCCATATTGGGAAAGGAGCAAATACAGTATATTTCAGAAAAGCATTGTAATCACTGACAGTGTAGGCATTGCTTCCTGCTGGAATAGCTGGCTGCCTTATCTTCTTCCATGCAATTCACCAGTAAAAAGACAAACTAAGGACTTCAGAAATTAATCTTTACTAGTCCTGAGATTGACCTTTCCTTGTTCTTAATTATTGCAGTTGAACTGAGACTAAATAAGTTCAGCTGCATGTGTCAGAATGCCTAAAATAATTCCTTTATGGATACAGTCTTGACAGAACTAAAAACTTCCAGTTCTGAGTAAGAAAGGAATGTCTGAAATCTATCCAGAAGCAGAACATAATACAGAGTTTTAAATCCCTGTTTCAGTGCCACAGGATAAGTTTATAGGCTTGAACAACTGTTATTTCCCCAGAGCTGAGCGTTTCTTTTGGGGAGAGGAATTTAAGAGCTGTTTATTCTGAAAAGAGGTTTAACGGTGTGAAAGCTGACAAGTGCTGAAGCAAGTCTCTTTGGGCTGTGCTGACAGTACAGCCTGTACCTTTAGAGTATAGGCAGGTGCTTCATAAACACTGAAGATGTTCTGATGGATGTTCTGAAGGTGGTAGTTTGTAATGGAGGAGTGTGTTGTTGCCACAGTTAACGAATTAGTCATGAAGAACTATTTAGTCTGACACACCTCGAGACTGTTCACCTACTGAAATCAGATTTTCTCTTGTTCAGGTCATTTCTTAATAATATAGCAGGCTGAGGTGGTTTTGCACCTGAGGCCATTAGGTGGCTTTTTCACTTGATTTGTCCCATCTGTGGGTCTGTTCTGAGACCAGAACATGTTTAAAATGAGGCAGTCCAGAGGCTTTAGCCTGCTGCTCTGCGGGGCTTCTCTGAGTGTGGCTGGAGCCCAGCCTGGGGCTGGGAGGGACAAAGCAAGCAAAACTGGTCCTGTCAGTTTGACTGTAACCCACCTATTGTGGTTTGTACCTGGTCTCTGATACTCAGAAATGCTTAAATAGCTCTTAACTTAGTAGGCAGAGGGAGAGGGGGAGATTTCAATAAAAAATACCAATATTAACTTTTACTGTTCTAGAAGCACTTAAGGTGCTGGGGAGTACCTCCTAGTCTGCACTTCAAAATATGTAGGTGGAGAGTCAGTAATTATGATGTTAACTGCCTGTGGTGAGGTAGCTATGGTCATTCATTTTACATCTGAAGCAGACAGTATATTGGAAGAATATACATTTTTATTTCAAGGTTATTTTGCCTGGTAACTACACTGAGATCTTAAAGTTAGAAGTCAAGGTTGTTATGATGTTTGTTTTGGACTAATTGGTTTTTTTTTTTCCCCCAAGCCTTTGAAAATATTTTATCATTCTTCTCTTTACAGGTATGGAGTAGTAGGTTAACTATAAAATACTAATCCTGTTGCTGTTTGCTCATTGATAGTGCAGGTGTACAAACAGGAAAAGAAAAAAACAAAGGGGAAATTAATATCATCTGATTGCTAAAACAAAGAAGCTCAAATTTAGTAGCTAAAATTATGTTCAGGTTGGTAACAGGATACAGTGAACAATGAAACTACATTCTGTAGTTAATTGTTTCCTTTTAGGGCTTGTTTTGGAATTGTAGTTGACCAATTGAAACTTCAGGGGAGTAGAAGTCAACCTCATTTAAATGAACCAACCTACTTTTTTTGCATTGCACCTCAATGAGATGCCTAGGCTCTTATTTTCCTTCCTTTGTATTTTTGAAGACTTTGGAATATATTCAAGAACTAAAACTAATTAGTTTTTGTTTTTTTTAAGGTGGTGTTTCAAGTCAGGGCAGGTCAGGACACTCTAAGTGTTAGAGCTGGCAGGTGGGGAGAGTACTTTTCTGTTGTTCTATCCATGTGCTACTATAGTGTAGTAAAACATACAGTTTGGGGCCCTTATTCCTGTTCTGCCTTCCAGTCTCTAGTGTGACAATGTGGGAGAACCTCCCAAAGTACCAAAGCTGTGCAGAAACTTTGTGATCACTCTGTGGGTGTTACTTTGTTCTGGTGCCATTTTAATAAGGATGGAGTGGGGAATATATCTGAGACATGTCCCTAACAGCTGCCATGGGCTGTGTTGTGAAGCTCTCCTAGGAGCCTAAATTATCTATAGTGTGAGAGAGGGCTGGAATCCTCTGCTGGTTTTGACAGATGATACATGCAAACTATATTGTGCCCTCTATGAGGGAAATGTGACTTGATCCACAGTAGGCTGAGTGACAACTTTCTTGAACAGGAAAGAGAATAAGGGAAATAAATATAAGAGGGAATGGTGGAATGGTCTGGGCTGGCAAGATGATGGGGGCTTAGTCTGGTCCAGGCAAGCTGCTTCCAATTTCCATGTGAATTTCTGCTCCTTGAGCTCTACCTTAGTGGTGCTCTTTCCATCTGTTTATAAGTCTAATATTGCTGATGGAATTGGTTCAGTCTGACACCTCCTCTGATTCTAACCTCATATAGGAAATGTGTATTTGTCCACCTACCCATAGATCAGCCACATGGCTTTGAAATACTTTCCTGACTGTGGTCTTAGCTCTCACCTTCTGTAGCTGCCTTCCTCATGCCTTCCCTTCTCCATCTTGAACTCTCAGCAAGCCTTTGCAGAGGTCTTTTGTCTTCAGCTGCAAATGCCAAAGGACATGCTGCACTTCATTACAGGCTTTCAAGGTGATTTTGGGGATTTATCCCTTAAATGTTATCTGTAATGATGAATGTGATGTCTAAGTTACACTAGTGGTTCTAAACAGGTTTGGGCTTGCTCAGGCAATGGTGTGTGTAAACATTGGATCATTTTTCTGGTCCTTTTTAAAGTGCAGATTTTCCTGGCAGTACATACTACAGGGAAACTTGCAATGAAATATGTTGTATGAAGGCAAAGAAGTTCTGTTTGGTACTCTGTGGTAAGGTCATGGAGATGAAAATGCATGTACAGATGTACATTTGTAATTCATGAATGTGGTTATGTGAATGTCATGTTATTACTTAAATGCCTATATATGAAATGTGTGACTTTAGCAGTAGATTACAAATAATTTGTTTATCTTTGTAGTAGTCCTTACAGCTACTTGCTGTCAAGTGTTGGACAATTTTTCAAAGTACAATAAAAGATATAAATAATTGGTATATTAGCACTAAATAGGCAGAACATTCCTGAGGCTAGATCTCTAGTAGGAATCTGTGAAATAGCTGGTGTTAGGTATTGCCTGTATCCCACAGACCACAAGTGTGTGTTAGAAGATACAGGAAAGCCTTTCTGTCATGCAAGCTGTCACTGAATTGATTTAAAATGCAGAGCATTTTTGAACCTGCTGTCAACACTATCTAGAAGTAATACAGCTGCTTTACAACTGGACTCACCTTTTACTTGCAAAATGTTCCATGACATCTTTTTTCACCACAAATACCAAAACCTCTGACACTTTATTTGCAAGATTTTGTCTCTTTTGATAGCCCTGCTGCTAAACTGGCAATTACTGACTCATCCATGACTAAATTGCTACTGTCGTTCTCTAGAAATCTGGGCTTTACCTGATGCTCTCCCATGTAAGCACTATGTAAATCAACCCCTGCTGAGCATTGAGATTTGACAGGAGCAAATTGCAAAGCAAGATAGCTGCAGGCTGCCTCCTGTTCCTCTTACTGTGTTTTAGCAGGAAAAAATTATTCTGGCAGTCAGACATTGCACAAGGAGTATGCAGAAGCACATCTGCTTATCTAATAGTCTGATTCTTGAATCTAAGATTTTAAGAGATGCTTTCATTAATTGGATGAGACATGCTTAGCTGCATAACATAGTTGTTCAAATTAACGTTTTGCAGGGGAAAGAAAAAGGCACAGGCAGATGGCTGGGATGGTAAAAGATCACACACATGCCTGATGCATGATGTATTTTTTCACTATATGATACACAGAACTGTGCATGTTTTGTAGAAAACAAGCTTTTCTCACTTACATGCTCAGGTTTATTTGAAGTATGGTAATTAGCCTGGATGTACATACAGACTGGAGAGTGAGGGGCTGGAGAACAACACACGGAAAAAGGGACCTGAGGTCCTGGCTGATGGTGAGTTGAACATGAGGGCAGCCCCGAGGGCCGGGCATGTCCTGGGGTCATCAGACCCAGCATGGCCAGCCGGGCATTGTCCTGCATCAGGGCGGCCTCTCCAGTGCTGGGGGCAGTTCTGGGCACCACGGTATCGAGCTGTTCCACAGTGTCAGAGCAGGGCATGACAATGGCGAGGGGAAGCAGTGTGACACAGCTGGGGACACTTGGTTTGTTCAAACTGGAGGGGACCAAGGGGGACCCTCATTGCAGGCACAGCCTCCCCATGAGGGGAGGAGGAGGGGCAGGCACTGATCTCTTTGCTCTTGTCACCAGTGGCAGGGCCTGAGGGAATATCCTGAAGTTGGGTCAGGGGTGGTCTAGTTTGGACATTAGGGAAAGGTTCTTCACCCAAAGGGTGGTTGGGCACTGGAACAGGCTCCCCAGGGCAGTAGTCACAGCACCAGCCTGACTAATTTCCAGGAGAGTTTGGTCCACACTCTCAGGCATGTGGTGGGATTCTTGAGGATATGGTATACATGGACTTGGATTTTTGTGGATCCCTTCTAACTCAGGATAGTCTATGATTCCATGGCTTTAGAAGAGATTTTGAGAATTGGGCTGAAACTCCCAAATCTGTGTTGCTAAATGCCCAACTTCAGAGCTTCAAATCCCACCTGATTCACTGACAGGGCTAAAGCATTCCTTATCTTGTGCCTTTACTCCCTTTTCTGGGATATGTTTTAAGTCCTACAGGGCATGGTGCCCTCAGGTGCCCTCAGGCCCCACTTACCAACAGTGGTGCTACACCTGGCAGGATTGAAGCAGTAGGAGATGATGTGGCTGTGAATTGTGAGCTTTTGCCTAACTTCACTCCTGGTCTGCAGCTGCCTCTGAATGCTTCACTAGTGTGAGAAATGCAATCCAAAACCAACCAGTCTTTCTGTAAGTTAAATTGAAATGAAATCAATCTGAAATATTAGAATAAGGTCTTGCAGTACTGCATATAAAAACTTAATAGGAAACTGTGAGGGTTATTCATCTACCTATTAAAAAGCCAAACTAGGTGAGGCATTCCAGTGCACGCAGGCTTTGGGTTACGTTTCTGCATTTAAATGCAACAGGACCTACAGTAGGGGTTATTTTGTGTTGCTTCTAAACAGTTTACAGATTTTACTAAAGAACAGTTCCTACTGCTGTGTTCTTTTTTATTTTTGAAAAAAATGTCAATAGAAAACCCTGAGGTTTTCTGTAACAGGTGATTCTGATCGTTTTCATTAATTGGGTTATTAATAAGGAGTGAGTTTGAAATACTAAAAATTGTATTCTCAATAGCAACATAGCAAAGACTCACAGATTGGTTTAGATGCTGCAAACCTTCATACCTTGCTTATTTAAAAAAAAAAATCTGTGTAAGGAGTTCCTCTGGTCTTGTTGGATTTGGACTTACTGGACTTAGTTTTGTTGATACTATTTTGTCTATGTTTGTGTAAAGTTATCTTGGAAGATATTTGAAGATCTAACTCTGTAAGGAGTGGAACAAATTGTTCTTCATTTTGGTGGGACAGATGAGATGGAATCTGTAACACAGGGTTTCAGTTAGTCATCTGAAATGTGCAGACAAGGAGGAACACATACATTGTGTAGATTGTGTCTTTTTCTTTTTTTTAAAAATTCATTTTTTAAAAAGAACACTGCCATTAAAAACAGGCTGCCTCAAAATTGTCTTTCTGTGCAGTCCTGCAGCTGATAGTTGGCCTACATACTTTTTGCAGAAGCATATGGTTTTATGCTCAACAAAACCTTACTAGGCATAAATAAAACTGGCACATTATTAAAAATACCTGGATATCTCATAATTCTTTGTACTTTTAAAATTGTGTGTTCATAATTAGAAGAATTTTGGTTTCAAAAGCCTCAATGAGTTTCAGTATTTTAGGCGCTGAATAATTCATGATGAACTTTGTTTACACACTGTTTATGTCCCAAAGAACCTCAAGCAACTTAATAAAAAAAAGATTTTACCGCATTCCTTTATTCAGAATTATCCTCTGGTTAATTTCATTTGGCAGAATCTTAACTCAGTTTATGTAAGCAGAGTACCAGTACTCTGCTGAGCCTCAGTCAGGGATGCCTGAATCCAAGTCAGGATTGGGAGCTGCCTGTTCTGGATGATGCTCAGAAACCCCTGAGCCCTGCATACCCACTGCTGCAGAAGCCAAAGGCCAGCTGAGACAGGAATGAACAGTGCTCACAGCTGAAAGGGACAAACCTGGGCAGCTGGGTAGTAGCACAATAAGAGATTGATCTTGGACAACTTGAAAATGGAACAAAACTCTTGGTCCCTTCCAGCAACTACAGTAAAAGCCCTGGAAATGTGTCTGCAGGTCTAGGATTATCCAAATGCTAGTACAGCGTGTTCAGCCTTTAGTCAACGTTGGGGAAGCCTGGAGAAAGCATCAATGCTTTTTAAGAAACTGATTTTGATATTAGTCCTGGAATGCTCCTGAGATTTCTTGTTTTCCTTCTGATTCTCGTTCTAACTTAGGGGTGCCTCAGTGTTTGTAGGACCCGTGTGAGGAAGGCAAAGGAACTAGAGTGGAAAGAAACTGTATTGGAATGATTTGTGAAAGCTAATGAGAATTCTGCACAGAGTAGTTGGAAATAATGTGAAGTTGAGCTGCAGTGGTCCCCTGTTGATGGAGTATGTGTGTGTGTCCACCTGTGTGCCTCGCTCTCTGCCATGGTGCTCAGCTGGGGTGTGTGGCAGCACTGCACCTGGTACAGCCTAAAGGCACAGCTACAGGTGTTGCATTTGGGTTGCCCTTTTAGCACACCACTGAAAATTGTATTTCTGTTAGGCAAGATGGGGTCAAAGGCAGCATTTATAGCGTGGTTGAAAGATTTTAAGCTGCTCCTGTGGTCCTGATGGGGTCATAAGGAGTGTGTTGTTTATCAAGCTGTCACCTAAGCTTAGAAAAAAGCTACTTGAGTGCAAGTTACTTTGAAAGACAGAACTTTATTTTTAAAGAAACACAGATCTTGCATGTCACATGGAATGTAGAAAAAGGTGCTTTATGGGCCTCACCAGTGTAATGAATTGCAGCAGCCAAAAGTTCAAAGATTTTGATAATCTGAGCATTTGTTCATGTCCAGGTTATTTGGGGTTGAGGGAATGAGACGCTATTCACTGAACAGTTGTCTTGTCTGAATCAGAATGTTATGCTTAGATGAAAAAGTAATTCAGCTGGTTTTAGTTTATATTTTAATTCAATATTACTTCAGTTCACGTGGGTTTGAGTCAGAGGTCTGAAATTGAATGAGTCCAGAAGTTGAAAGCAAGGTACATCACAAGCATGTAAGTTTAATGTGGGTTTGTGTCCAAGTGCTACAAGCCAAAGTCTTCAGCCACAGTTCAGCATCTGAGACTTAAATTGTTTTTCTCAATTACTCCAGTTTTGAAACCTTGTGATTTAGCTTGAATTTCACCTGTTCTGGGTATTCATTATGAAGTTTGGCATTTTGCTAAAGACATAGAAATGGGAAATTAAAGGGAAAAGAAAATGCAGCATCACACTGCACCACTGCAGAGGTTCTTTTAAATAAAATTAGGGTATTAACCTGCAGAGGTCTGAAGCAGTTCCTCCTCAAAGCTGACACTTGACTTTTTACTTGGTTTCCCCTTTAACAGAAATGGTTGAAATCTCATGTATATTGATGGTGCTGATGCTGAATTGCAAGATCTAAAAGAAGCTTAAATTTGATCTTTTCCATAATACTGCCAATACGGTGATAATGTTACAGGTTTGTGAAACAACTTCTTTGGCTGGCATCCGTGCTCAGAGCATAATTATGCCAATACAACATCTATGAGATCAAATCTAATGCATGTCCTGATAGCATTAGTTTCTCCTGGCAAATGGAGGAGGAAGGATAGTTTGCAAATAATACCTTTGTTCACACATTGGGTAAGAGCCTAGAGTTACAAAGATAGCTAGATGTCCAAACTAATTTTCTGTTAGCTTTCTTGGTTTAGGAATACTTTGAATGTTAAATATTAACATTAAACAGTCTCACATACTTAATATTGAGGGGAAATAGCTGTTTCTGTGTTAAAATCTTTCATAGACTGATAGGAGCTATCACTTTAGCTATTAAGTGAACTTCTGCCCAGAGTTAATAAAATGAGAATCCTGGAGATGCAGAGATCATGCACATGTTGGTAATACACAGCCCAGATAATATCCATGAAGGCCTGGTCTCCTAGCTCTTGATGGTTGTATTAAAAAATGTTGGGCCAGACGCTTTTTACATATTTCCATTAATGACCATGGTGTTCCCTAGAGGGGAATGAATGCTTCATATTTGCAACGTGTTTCTATGCTTCCACCTTTCTGGGGTATCAGCTTCACTGACAGTGCAGTGAGCTAGAGGAGGTCATATATATTGATTTTTCATTTTCTTGGGTGACTTGTGAATTGTTACGAAAATATAAAAGTCTACAGAGCCATAGTACAAGCCTAATACAGTTTAGAGTAAATAATTTGAAGCATAGGATTTTAGAGGAAGAAGATTAGACAACTGTAGGAAGTCTAAAGCAAGCTGGGTTAATAAAAAAATGTTCAGAGAACAGCATTCTTGTCATACAGATTTGAAAGTTACTGTAATAAAAGCAAGTGAAGTAAACTAGCATACTGATTAAATGACAATAAGCCAGTTATTCAATAAAACTGGAGTGTTACGTGTTGTTCTTTTAATGTATTTCTTCTCAAAGCTGCCCTGGACTGAATTGTCAAAGCTACTTTCAAAAATAAGTAGAATGACAAATATTAGCTTTATGAATAGTGTGCCTGTGGAAGAAAATCTGTTTATGAGAATCTTATGGACATGGGACACTCAATGGGACCTGCTTGCCCTGGCATAATGTAATTACTGGTTAAAGTAAAAGCAGTGCCCTGGCAGAGGATGAGTGAAGCTGTGCATGCAGCTGCCTCCTGACAGAGGTGAGTGTACAGCTGAGAAGGTGCATCAGTATCTGCTTGAGACTTCTGCACAGTGTGAGAGATTGTTGGGTCCAATGTTTGCGGCTTCTCCCAACACTTGTACCTCCTGTTGGTTTTTGATTAACTTTTTGGGAGTTTAAGTGAATTTGTAAATTTCGTCTATTGGCAAGATATGTAACTTATTCCTGAGGTGGAATACTCAAACAAATTCTTGTTTGTATTTATGTAATAATTAACCAACAAAATGAGAAAAACAAAGTTCACCTTTTCGGTAGGATTTAAAAGGTTTAATAAAAGACAATAAGGACAAGGCAATAAAGCAAAATACACGGCCAGGGTGTCTCTGGACAAGAGCCAAGAACATACCTGCTGTTTCAGATACCTCCTTAAATATGTATATTTAAACTTTTCTGAGAACTTATTTCTATGTTTCTGGGAGCTGTTTTGCATGACCACTCCTTGGTCCTGCCTTTTTAGAGCATGCGTGTTTCTTGGCTGTGGTTTTAATTAATTCTTCTTATCAGTCTTAATTAGGGCCTTGGTCTATAATTTCTACAGGTGGTCAGTGCTGGTAGCTGGGATATCAGTAGCAAATGTCTTCACATCAGCAGCAGGGTCTTCACTGGGTGCTATCCCAAACAGGCAGTCAGTCCACTCACTACAAAGACACCTTACCAACTTACTTTATTCCTAGAGAAAACAGTATCTTTAAAACCATTTCCATACCACACATAAAGTATTCACCCTATATGGATGCAAAAAGAAAAAGGTACAATATAATATTTCGTATTTGTAACGACCTTACATGTACAACACTCATCTTAATTTTTGCAAAAAGCCATTTTATAATATGCGTTTATAACAGAAACATTTGTATCTGAATACACTGAAATAAATATTAAGGTTGAATTATTTTAAAGTTAAATTAAAGGTTTAGTCAACCTATTAGTCTTATTTCCCAGAGTGTCTGAAGTAAATTCTGATTTTTGCATGAGAATCAAACCATGACAGCTCATGAAAAGGACTCGTGTTGAGCCACACGCGTGTTACCACCCAGGTGCGGGCTCTGCTGTAGGTGAGTGAGCACCACTCCCTGAGCCTTTCCCTGCTGCTCTCGGTTAGTGCTGCCAGAGGTAAACAGGAAGCTGCTGCAGTCCTGGAGCTGTTACTCCCTTAACTCAGCACTCTGTAAAATTAAAATAAACATGGAAAGCAATTTTTGCATCAGAACCTCCCCCAGTATGGAGTTCCTCCTGTCCCCCAAGCACACTCCTCCAGCCACTGTCCCCAGCGAGAGGAGCTGACAGCTCCTGTGCAGAGGGGATGTTGGTGTGGGGGGCACTCCTGAGTGAGCAGGGAAGCCTTCCAGCTGTTCCCTGCACATGCCACCTCCCAGTGCCACAGTCCCCTGGACTGTGCTTCCCGATCTCCTTGTGCAGGCAGCCCCCTCCCAGTACAGTGACCTGTTCAAAAACACACTGCCCTGAGCCCCACAGCCGAGCACAGTGCAAGAACAGATTGCCCAGCTCTCGCCAAACATGAAAGCAGACGTTCTTGAAGCCACCTCCTTGGGAAAATCCTGTGTAAACCTAACGATGCATTGGAATTCTGAGACAGGTCTGCGGCAGATAAGCTCTTCATCACAGACTCCACCTTGGTACTCAGAGCAGTGATTGTCTTGTCCTGCCCCACTCATCCCCGGTGAAACTATGCATACAGGAGGGAAGATCAAAGAAATACCTCAAAAATAGGCGAACTTGAAACCCGTGACCTCGCTAATGCCCAGGTTAAGAAATAAGCAGTTGACTGCATATCTTATTTGTGGTATCACAACAGTTAAATGTTACCACTCTGAGCAGTGCATTGCACTAATAAAGTTTGGGGATGTCAGCATAAAGGTGCATTTTGAGACACGCTGTAGAAAAAGAGAGTCTTGGCCACGGTTTTCTGCTGTGTTGCAGCTTTTGCAGTTTCATCATGCCTGTTGCAATAAGCAGTTTTTCTTTAGCCTGAACTGCCGCAGGCATGTGACTACATGACAGTCTCCACTTAGAAAAAAATATCTGTATTCCCTCTGGTTTGTAAATAAGTTCAGAAAATAGCTTTTTTTAAAAGGAAAAAAAAATTCTAAAAAACACAAATTAAAAAGACAGCTGTAGTTTTTCCAAATTATTTTAAACTTAGTTGTTATTCAGGGGGATGATTTAGCTAATGCTTATTTTAGAAATTAGTCTTTCAATTTTTGTGGAATTGCTACATACTGTTACTCAACTAAATCAAACTGTTTGCATAAAAACATTTTGTTTGATATTCTTGGTTAAAAGTCATGTTAAAATATGGTCTGTAACCTACTCAATGTGTTGTATTCTTACAATCCATTAGTAATCAGTGAGGACAAATATACCCAACAAAATGTAGATGTTCAATAATTTTATTGAGAAGAGTAACTAAAAATACAACTGAGTATTTCTTTAGGAGTTATGGTATTTTTCTGCTTATAGTTAAGCACTGAATTGATTATGTAAACGTTTGTTATTGGGAATGAGATTTTCCAGCCGTTTGAAGGTGCTGGTGATATCAGTGGAAATGAATTTGGTAGATGCAGCCAGAGTGTGAATGATGTAGCTGGTCCTCTTAAGCTACAGTGGAGTGCTGTCTGAATGGTGTTTTAACAGGAACTGTTTCATTCCCTGGAAATCCTACAAATTCTAAAATGATTTCTCTACCTTTTAATACTTGCAAAAATGTATTAAATTATTCATCCTTCAGTGTTGTCTTGTTGACTTATCAATTTAAATGCTAAGTAAATCAGAAATATTGCAATCCTCTTAATTTGTATTCTGCATAGATCAAGCAAGACCTGCAGCTAAAGAATGAGGCTAAAATATTATTTTTCTTTTCTTGATATTGCATTGCCCCACTCTTTTCTGGAAGGAGAGCCTTGTGGTACAGGGCAGGGATGCGAGGGGACTCTGGGCCGGGCAGCCGCTAACCTGCTGCTGCAGATGGCTCGGTGAGCTGCATCATCGACGGCCTCCAGCCTCCCGGTGGGAACAGCCATCCCAGGATTGTCACCGGGGACCCCGGGAGTAACCAGGCGTGTCCCGGTAAAACCCTCTGCCACGGGATCGTCAGCTGGGGGATGCTGCCGGGAGCAGCCTTGAACTCTCGGGGGAATTTACCGTGAGCAAAAGGGGAGAGGGGGAGCAGGAGCGGCTGCAGCCCTGCAGAGAGGGCAGTGACTGAGCACAAAGGAATTCACTGCGGTGATTGTGGCCTGATGGTCTAAAGCTCGGTCCCTGAGATTCCAAAAGCTGCGGGCTGGGGCAGGGGAGTGAGTGTTGGCATCAGCCAGAACAGGACGTGGCTGGGGTGGTGCAGGAACCCCAGCATCCACACGCTCCCCACTCTGGCACATGCTGAGGTGCTGGTCCCACAGCCTCTGAGTCACGCTGCGCTGAGATTCCTCCCTCTGGAGAGCGCATGGGAAACTCCCAGTGCACTTCAGTTTGTGATTTAGTTTCAGGATGATCCAGGACAAATAATTTTCAGTCTTCTGCTATAGCAGAGGCAGTGGCATGTAGTCTGAATCTTCTAATGGAATTTTCAAACTATGTTTTTCAGTTAAAGAACATAATAATATTACCTATAAGGTATATGATTGCTTAAACCCCTTTGAAACCTGTCTTTAATGGAGAAGAGTGACACACATAAAATATTTATTACACTTTAAGGATTAACATAGCCAAGATGAAAATATTTGTTGTAATTTATCTCTTACATTTCTTAAATGGTGTGATAGGTATATACAGATGTAAACTGTTCACAGATGAAGAGTTAGTGTGCATGAATGCTGCTCAGTGCAGTGATTGCAGTGCAGAAGGGATGGTGGTGGTGTATATGCACACACATACTGCAGGGCAACCAGGACCTGTTCTGATCCACCCTCCAGGCCCAGGAAAGCTTCCTGCTCGTGCTGCAAGTCAGACTTAGAACAGCTCTGGAGACTGTTCTGTAAGTGAAGTAAAACAATAGATGTCTAAGATCAAGTCAACCATATTAAGTTGTTAACATTGTTGCATTTTCTTAGGAAAATTATTTCTCGGAACATCAGGACAAAGCCACCCAGCAAGCTGTGAGATAAGCAAATAGGAGTTCACAGTTCATTAACTACTTCCTGGGATCTGCGGGCAGTCCCTGCAACTCATTTCAAAATCTTAGGCACCTTTGCACAATCTGCTTTTGCACTCATTCCTGTCCTTATTTCGGTCTGTCTGTGTAGCTGAGCCTCATTAAAAATAAACTTTCAAAACTTTTAGTGAAAGTTAATATTAATGCAACAGATGAGCCTTGTGGTCAGATACTGAAGTGAATTCTGTTTTGGTAATGTCCTGTTATTTATCTTAGAGGAATGCCAGTGTCGTTTCTGACTCCTGAAAGGGAGCATGATGTGTAAATCCTGTAGACTCTCATGTTCTCATAACTCGTGTTGTGTTAGAGCGTGCATTTGCTGTCCAGGTGAGAAGCTCTGGTTGCTGTCTCGGCTCCTCCCTGGCTGCAGGGAGGCAGAGCCTGGCTGGAGCCCGGAGCAGGAGGTGCTGGTGGGGAGCTGCCCTGGAGCCAGGCCCAGGAGCTGATGGGAGAAGGTGTTTGCAGCACTGGCACCTCCCGCAGCCTGTGACCAGCTCCGGGGTCAGCCCTGCAGCTCGTGTTGGGCTGAATCCACCTATGTCTCAGAGCAAGCAGTGAGAACTCTTGACTTTTCCCCCCAGGATTTTTTTCCCTGGTATTACAGTTCCCTAGCTGTGTTTTTTCGGATATTAACCTGCTCTAGTAGTTTCCATTCCTTAGTACACTTTTGATATTTTTAGTTGTCTTTTTAAGATGTCTATCCTGCTGCTTAGATGCTCAGTTTTTTTGCTTTGCTATTTCCTGAAATCTTTAAGCACTGCTTTTCGTCTCCCTTAATAATTTCCTCATGTTCAATTTAAATAAATGACCTTTTATCTTTGTCCATCTTGCTGCTTCTGCTGTCTTCCTTTAATTTCCTTTCAAGAATATGGTCACATCATTGCAACCAATAAGTGTTTTTTCTAACATAAGATATACAAGAGCTATTTTGGAGCACATTTGTTCACTATAGCTTCTCTGTTTTGATTATCCCAGTCAAGAACCAAAATTCACATTAAGTATTTTTGCAATATTCTCTGGGAACAGCAGACCCTTTCACTTTCTAGAAATATGTGAAAGATTCCTCTAAGTGGTTTAGAAAAGTTTTCTAATTTTGACAGATGATATCATTGCAGAAAGCCGTGGGCTTATTTTCTTGTTAGCTGGAAAAACTCATACAAATTATGTATGTATGGGACTGATGATAAATCTCTTTTGGTAGAAGCGTTGATAATATCAAGTCTAAAGTAAATGGTGTGCAGCTTTGTCAGTTTTGTGACATCTTTGGCTAATGTGTGTGTGTCTCATTTACTATTGTATTCATAATGCTGAGCTGAGGAGGTAGGCACATGCTCCAGAGCTCCAAGGATTTTGTGCAGTAGTGCTGTGTCAATTGAAAAGGGGAAGGAAAGGTCACGCTTGTGATCACTTGAGACTCCTACTCCCTCATGGAGGCTGGGAATCCCTTCTGCACTGTGATGGGACATTGATGTTTGCTACTGAAAAAAGCTATTAGAGATTCAGAATGGCAATTTTTCCCTTTGTGGGAATGAAGAGTGATTATTGATGGCATGTAGGTGGTTGTAGTTTAGCAAGAGTTCTGATGGACAAAGAGTAACAAGGTTCTCAGGCGCTGAATATACAGTCTCTTCTGATCCCTTGTTTTTAGTGATTTATTTTTAGATGTTCTATTTTAAAACACCTTGAAATACAAAAATATTTGCTTTTTTTTCCAGTTAAAAGAAAACCCATGTTATGACACAGCATGACTCTATCTTTTTATAGCAACATCAAATATGTGTTGCTTAGGATAATGTAAGAATATACAAACAATAATAAAGGCAAAAATAAGAAGCCAGCAGTTGCAACTGTAACACATGGTGGAGGGCAGCAAACAGAAATTCTGTAAATAAGTGTCTTGCTATACTTATTCATTCCATACCAAACAATGATCTGCTTTAACCGTATTGTACTGCCAGTACCAAAAGTAGTGCAGGAAGCACTGACAGTTTTTAGTACACAGAATATATTTTGCATCGCCGTAGTTGGTATTACTGTAGCAGTGCTGATCTGTTAATGAGTGGGTGTTGAGGCACACGCACAGGGAGAGCAGGGTGCATTTTGCAGGTCCTGGGTGCTGGCGGTGCCGGGGCTGCTGAGGGGGCCCTGCAGCCTGGGTTAGCAGCAGCAGCCCGAGCTCACGGGGTCAGCTGGCGACTCGTAAATGTTTTTGTCAGAGCACAGCACATCTGATTTGGAGCCTAAGACAGCAGCCGGATGAATAATAACAGCTGACAGCAGTGTGGTACACGCCTTTAATTGCAGCCTTGCCACTCCAGCCTCCACTCCCTGTGCAGTGTCAGATGCTGGGGTTGGAAGCCCGGGAAGAGCCTGGGGGAGACCCGGCAGCCAGGTTGTTCTACACTGGTGTTTCCACTTCTGTGGCTTTTAGCAGCCTGTTGAGATGTGTTTTTGTTTTGGGGCTGGTTTTCTGTTTTGTTTTGTTTTGTATTTTTCCTAATCTGCCAAGCTCATCTTTTTCCAGCTGCTCGGGCATTGTTAGTGCTGACACAAAGACTTTTATTTGCTTACTTATTGTGCAGTTAGATCACACCTTTCACTGAGAGAGCCTAAGAGAAGCCAAGCAGCCTTCTGCTGCCATCTGAGCCTCAGGGCTTGGCCCAGGGCTGGGCCTCGGGCTCTCGGGCCAGCTCTGACCGTGTCCCCGGGGAGCTCTGTTGGAGTTGCCAGGCCCTGCCTGGGGCAGCTCTGCTAGCCTTGTGCTGCTGCCTCTGAAGAACCTTCTGGGAAAGCAGGACACCAGCAGACCTGCCTGGTACCTGGATAATGTGTCTGGAGAGGGGTGGAGGGAGAAACGTGTTGTGTGCAGAGGTCAATTAGCAGCTGAGTGTACCCTGCAAAGCAGGTTCCAGGGGACACCAGGTAACTAGCTCAGGTGTAAATTGTCTCCAGATTAGACTGCTGCATTTTTATCTGGATGATGGAAAGCTCTGGCAAAAAAAAAGTGCTTCAATTCTCCAGAAATATGCAATAAGAAGGAATCATTACTGTAATTTTTAAGCACAAAGCCTTGACCTGTGGGAAATATGCAGCCTGGAGTAAGATGAAGAGTTGCTTTTATAACTGCTATGATGTGAAGTTTTTTCAGATTATTAGTTACAGGAAGACTTCTTAATTCATTTTTTTTATAATTTTAAAACTCTTAAAAAAGCAATTAGTTGTTAGCTGGACATTGTTATAGGACCAGTTGGAAGTGACTGAAGTTGCTAAATTTAGGTTAAACTCTATAGTCATTGCTTGGAAGGGCAAGAAGTTGGGAGTGAGTGGTGTCCTTTAGACAAAACACTTCCTGTTTTGTTGCCCAGACAAAGATGTGGTAGCCACTGCACCTGGCCACTGGTGTTACCTTCCTGGAGAAGGAAGAGTGAGAACGAAACTTAACCACGGCTGGTCAGGCACTAGTAAAGCTTGGGCTTATTTCTAGATCCCTAGGGGAAGTTTGACAATAATCTGGTGGTGATTTGCTGCTTCTCTGCACATTTGAATGTAAGGCCATGTTTTGAAAGGAAAAGGGTAATTCCAGACTACTACGAAACTGCCATTTAAATTGAATTAACAATTTGAATGCGAACGACTTAGTGCCATGACTCTCAGCTATCTTCTGTGCCCCTGCCTTGCTGGGTATTTAGGCTGCTGCCTTTTTGAGCCTCTCTGCGCGGTTGTCAGTGTCTGTGGTCGTGTGGCTCTCAGCCTCGATTGCTGCTGTGATTAGAGCTGGGCAGGAGCGCAGGGCAGGGCTGCTCTCAGGGGAGCCCGGCTGCCCTGGCACTGCCCTCTTGCTTCCCCTGCCGCCTCCCAGTGCTTTTGGGGAGGAACCCTTTGGCCCGGTCCTGTGTGTGGCTCAATCGCAGTCAGCAACAGTCAGTGCCTTGCATAAAGCTGCTGTTTTGCAGACAGTGTGCACATTTTCCATGTATCCCGTGGCTTTGCGAGCTTTGTGCTCACTGAGCTCACTGGATCTGATGCTATGGCTTCCAAAGGGAAGCTTGATTGTTTCCCAGTCTCATTTCTTACGCGTTTTCTGTAGCTTGCTCCATTATCTGGTACTAAACCACTTTCTATATAGATTGTTATATTAGATTGTTCACATTCTATTTGTGAACAATCTAATCATCCATATTTATTTTAATACTGTACCTTTTTGTTCACCTTGCCAGTTCCTTTTTCCAAGTTAATATCACAAATAGCTGATGAATACACTGAAGGAAATTATGCTTCTCCATTGGACTTCTGTTTTCTCCAAAAACCCAAGCTTCAACTAATATTTCCAGTCACATATTTTATGACAATTAAAAACTGATTCTTTGTTTTCTCAGTGCTTCCAGATCATTACTTCCATTGTACAGATAGAAAATTGATGAGGTTTATGCAAGCTAAGCTACTTTAAGGTTATTATTTTATTGAAGCTCATGTACGCTTGTGGACATTCAAGCAAATTATTGAGATTGTTTTCAGACATATTCACTATATTTGAAAGCATTCTCTTGATTTAAGTTTGCAACTGTTCTCCACTGGTGTTGGCAGTAATAGATCTGCATTAGGGCAGCAGTGGCGGGAGACTTAAGAGAAAACACACATAAAAGCCTACAGCTTCTGTGCTGTCTGCAGTATCAGGGTTTCATGGAAGTTAATTTAACTCAGGGTAAAAATCCAGTTTGTCTTTTATATATCAGTTGACATGAAGCCAAGCTGCAGGCCTGGTGCAGCACTTGGTGTTAGTACAGTTGTGTGGGTCATTTGCTCCTGCAGAACTGTGTACACACAAAAGTTGCCCCTCTGTAAGCTGCTGATTTCAAAATACCAATGCAGCTGAAGTGTTCAGAGTGCCTAAATCTTCTTCTTCAATCTGTAAAATTTTTGCAGATTAAAAAAATGCATATACTTTATAATAATAATTGTGTGTATCCTGGTGAACGTGACTTGATCTGGGATAACATATCTCAGAGCAGTGTAGTTAAATCACATTGTTACTAATTGTAGCATTAAAGAATAAGGGGAATTTGCGGAATTGGCATTTTATTGGCCACATCTTCCTTGACAGCGTGCTTATCACTTCTCAATGTTAAATGTGGTAATTCCGGCGTCACTAATTTCAGTATTGTGTTAGCAAAAATTAAGTAGAAAAAGGGAAGAGATCAGAACTCCATTAGCATTGTCTGCCAGGCTATAGAAATAGGTTTGGGTTTGGAGAGCAGATTTGTAGCTAAATTATTAGCCTTGATGTCAACTGGATTTAAATCTGTTTGTGGGTGTATCCATGGAACTAAACTACTGTTCAAATCAGCTGGAAGAAAAACAGATTTTGATTTCAAGTGGTACAGCATGAAATGTCACATGTTTTAGTAGCATCCTGAAATAGTAGTCTCTGAATGTGGGGAGAGAGTCTCTATTTAGATGTCACTTAAGCATGGTGACTAACAGATCAAAAGGGACTGTGAAGACATTCAGCCTACAAGCTGGGGTACATAATTTGCAGAACATCCCTGAATACTTAACTGCAGCAGGCTCACAGCTTCCCTCCCAGTAACAGCTTATGTGCAGCTTTGGCTTAAAAGACTGTAAAGGATGAGGAATTCACTGTGGTGATGGTAATTATCCTCACTGCTAATAGTTACAATGTAGGAGTGTAATTTTTGCATCCTTACTTCCAATGACTGCATGTCAGTTGGAATAAATATTAGTTTTGTTGGTTTTTTTACTAGATTTAAAAATGTCTGCCATCTGAAATCCATTCTGTGTGTAGGTGGTCACAAAATCCCATGGAATTACCTTCTAGTTTTGGAGGGCAGTGCAATTCTTTAACAGTGCAGAGGCAAGTCAGCTGACACCATTTATGTGTGCTTAGAATGCCTGGATCAAGGAATAGAATTCAATGAAAGAAAAATATTTGGGAAGCTGGAATTTGAATAATGGTTTTCAGTTCCTTAGTGCCGATGAGGAATGTAGTAACCTTTGTGATGTTCACTGTGCTTTCCTGCAGGGCAGCAAAGGACACTACAGATACCACTGGCAGAGCCACAATGTCAAGCACAGCGGAGTGGATGATATGGTCCTGCTTTCCAAAATCACTGAGGATTCCATAGTGGAGAACCTAAAGAAACGATACATGGATGATTATATTTTTGTATCCTTTGTTGGTTTTGTGGTGCCCCCTGGCCTTGGATAGCCAATGTGACACTAATTATATGTACATTTTCTCTTTAAGAAGATTACTCAAGGATGCTGAACATTTTGTGTGGCACTTCACCTGAGATAACAGAAAAGGCTTTGAAAACTCAGCTAGTTATGAAGGTTGAAAATAAGATAGCAAAAATGATTTTAAGGTATTCTTTTTAATATGTTCAAGATTGTACTTCCATATATTTATACATTCACATGACCCCTGAAGCCTTCTGAGGTAATGCTACTTCTAAGAGCAAGAAATAATAGGTTTTAAGTGTGTGTACATTTATTGATTTGTTGTCCTCTATACCTCCAAAATTATAATGCTTTCAAAATAGCATTTCTTCTGTGACATAACCCCATTTACAACTTATTCTGGAATTATTAATACTGTGAATCATGGGATGATGGAAACAGGCAAATATGTCAACATCTGTAAATCTTCGATGTTCTCACTTGAATTTTTTTCTATGGTCAATGAAAGTGTGAAAATCTAAATACCTTAACAGGCAATGTAATAGGAAGAACAGACTTCAGTATCCAAGGCTTGCTTTTTAAAAAAAAATTCATATGAAAGCAATTCCTTAAGAATAGTCACTATTTCATTTTCAGCTTTCACAATGTAACATGAGCTGCAATAATGAATTTGGTAAATTCTAGTCAGAGATTATGTACTAGAAAGTTATGCTGTTCCTTCTGCTTTAGCCATGTTTTTGTACTTCCTGGTTGTATCTGGAGAATAGTTTCCTTGAAGAGTTTAACATATTTTAGCAGAAAGGGGGGAGAGTATAAGATCTCCTGGCTGTTTCTGTATATTCAGGTGATCAAGAGCTATGTGGCAGCTGAATTTAGCAAAGACTGATTGAGGAAGGTTCATGTTGCAGTTGTTTCCATTATGAACCACAGAGGTTTCTAATACCTGTGTGAGCATGGGTTTGGATCCTCTGTTCACTGGAGTACCACACTCTTGTTAAAACCGCTTTATAGGGGTGTGAGGAGGTTGCACAGAATTTGCCAGACTGTAGTACAGGGACAAGCTGTAGAATCCTTCCTGGTAGTAGCAGGAGTGCTTTTGGCCCATGGAGTGTGTTCCTTGCAGTGCATGCTCAGAGACTTCAGTGCTCTGTGCAGAAGAAAGCTTTTTCCTGTTTCTTTTCTGTGGAAATAGTGAGTTTAATGTGGAGATGATCTTTCTACTGAAGCTGGAATAAGTGTTTTCCAAGGGGACCAGTGGTCAGTTGAGGGATCAATCTTCCCTCATGCAGGGAGAAGGACTCCTTTTGCAGTTCTGTGAAGGCTTTTCATTCAAAGATGAAGATCATCTCTTGAATATTTGAATTGTTTTCATGTCCACCCATGAATGAACGTTTCTCAGCGCTACATTGTACAGAGATGACGGAATCATCCCAGAAAATGCTGGGATTGTTTACCAACAGAAAAGTGTCACTTCAAGTGTTTATACTGACACAATGAGTAATTGATCTATTCTATCCCAGACCCAGATGTTGTCACTCTTTTTGAATTAAAAATGTATGAGGAAAGCATTGCAAATTAATATTACAGAAATTGTGTTCATTGAGTTATAGTTCTTCTCTAACACGTTACCTTTAGTGCCTTGGCACCACAGTAGGAGGTGACCACATAGGACAATCCAGCAGGACAGATCTGTTAATTTTCTTACTTGGTACAGAAAGCTTAGATAGCAAATTTGCCTGTGAACAATTCCAGATTGTTAATGAAAGCTGCAGTACAACATTTTGGACCTACAGGTGTGGGCTCATTGCTAACTCCCAGCTCAATGAAAAGTGATACCTGTGAATTACTATCAGGTGCTTCCTATGTGTACACTGCAGCTGTACTTCCGAAGGTTTATGGAGTATTTGAAATGCAGAGCATGTGCAGCTGAATGCAGAATGATGAAATACTGTATTAAAAATGTTGCAAAAAATCTAATAATGGCTGGAAATTGAGTGTCTTGGTACAGGGCAGCCTGTGGGAGAAGACTCCGAGGGACTGTTAATAGTTTCACTGGTAAAATAATGCCACAGACTGAATTACCCAATTCTCCCAGCACCCCCAGTGCATGCAGCTGAGTAATTGTCTAATTTAGCTCAGCAGTGGCTGTTTCCAGCAGACTCTGCTTGCTCAGCACTGTCCTGTGAGATCAGAATGTGTCACTGCACTGTATTTTGCAAAGGTCAAACCAATATATTCTAATACTGACAATATGACCTCTTCAGTTGCAAAAGACAAAAAACAGTTCAAATGTGCCATTTCCTTTCTGTATTTTTATTCAAAGTGTGTCCTGTTTTGGCCTTTAATACATGTTTCTGTATTTAGCTTGTCCTAAAATAAGATAATATGAAAATATTCCAATTGAATGGTATGTTTATATTCTTGTAAGCCTGCTAATTTACTTTTTATTAACAATTGTTGTAAGCTGCAGTGGTTTTTACTGTTCTTTGAAGCATTATGTAGTAGGTGGAAAAGTTCTTTGTCATTAGTAAGATGATACTTTATGAAACTGTTATTACCTTAACTTCCTTTGAATGCAGACATACATTGGCTCTGTATTAATCTCTGTGAATCCTTTCAAGCAAATGCCATATTTCGGGGAAAAGGAAATTGAAATGTACCAAGGAGCAGTAAGTAAAACAGTCTAAAATATTGTGCAGTATTCAGGAGAATACTTGGAAATATTATTCTACACAGTTTAACACCTGAAAGTGTTTGTTTCTGGGTTTGCTAGCTTGTGCTGGCCTGGGAGAACTTGGCAGATAGTCATTGCCATAGAGTGAGCCTTCAAATTGAACTCCCTGCAACGTAAGATGAGTATTTCAAGAAAATACTTGTATTGATTAGCTCTAATCTATATTGGGTATCTCTTCTTGGCATGTCCCTGCTCCTGCAAAGGCAGTTTTTAAGCTGTCATGTGCACAAAATGGCCATTAGTGGATTTGGAGACTGGTTACAGAAGTCTCTAACTGGACAAGAACAATAAAAAATGTAAAGTGCCAAAATTAGATGCCACTTTTGAAAATGCAGCTTGAAGAGTGAGTCAGCACAAGAACATTAGGGACATAACTTTCAGTTTCCTGCTTGAGTTGGGCATTTCTGCTCAGGGGAGCTCTTGGGTTTGGATGACCCAGTGGATGAAAATGAGACTGGAGGCACCAGGCTCTGAGTGCTGCTGGGGGAGAGCATTGTTAGCACATGACCACTGGTGGGATGGGCTTAAACTGTGTGTGTTTCCTTTGGACAAGTAATACAGTTCCAGCAGAAGCCATTTTTAGAACTGGCTATTTCTAGGAGAAAATTGTGGATGAGAGAAAGTTCACTAACAGTTCTGGTTTATTTTTATGAAATGTACCAAAGAATTCTTGGGGAAAATTCACTATAAAGTGCTACTCAGAATTATTTTTTCCAGAGAAATAAATCTTCCAATTTAAATGCAAATTTATTTTGCTTTCTGCATTTTTAATGCTGTCTTGAAAAATTATTTTTTATTTCCCCTCCTAGGCACAATATGAAAACCCACCACATATTTATGCTCTTGCAGACAGCATGTACAGAAACATGATTATTGACAGAGAAAATCAATGTGTCATTATTAGGTAAGAAAAAGATTGGTAAAAGCTGTTTTATCTTCTTATGGTGTTTTAACTTGAGGAAGCAGAAAAGTCTATTATATCATTAAAAATCCTTTTGTCCACGTTCACATTTTGGGATTTTCTGGCATAGCTAAATGTCTTCTGACCCTCATTTTTGTTTTCCAGTAAAATCCTGATGATAGCGTAACCACAAGAAATCTCTTACTCACACAGCCAGCTTCTTGTCCAATACCAAAATTACAACAGCTTGAATGACTGCATGAGGGGGCTGGATTAACAGCTGTACAACCACAGATACTGTTAAATCCAACAGTCCCACATGGACTGCATTTATCATGGTCTTTTGTTCCTTTTGGAATTGTACTTGCATTCACTCAGAGACAAAAGGCGAGAGATACTGGGATGTTAATTTTGTCTTTGCTATTAATCTATTTTAATTACTGAGTGATGGAATTCACTGTAGAGTTATTTCTCAACTTTTTTAATGACAGGCATTATTTAGGTGACAGTCAAAGTGAATTTTGGGACCAGAGATATGTTTTGTTCTCATCTGTGGGTTTTCTAGGTGGTGTGTGATAAAAGAAAATGTGTGGAGAGCCAGAACTGCAGGATCCTGCAGCTGGGACCCTCTGCCCCTTCTGACTTTCCTTCTGCCAGGGCTGCTGGGCTCCAGTGCAGAGCACCTGGAGCTGCCCTTTTCCCATTGCCAGAGCAGGGTGGGGCCTCTGTGCAGGGATTTCACACCTGAGAAGGCCAAGCAGGTGGCAACAGTTTGCTGGGTCCAAGGAGGGCCTCCCTGCTCCTGGGCCCTGGGATGGAGGAAACAGAAAGCCCAGAGCTCTCCCACCTGTCACTGGGATGCCTGAATTGTGTCCTGAGCTCAGTCTCTCTCTTTGGAAAACTGATGCCTATTGCTGTGCTGGGTGTACTAGGCACATGTAGTCAAATTGAGACCTGTTAGGAATGGGTAGAATTGAGATTTTGCTTTTTGCATAAAGTAACATCCCTGAGAGTGGGATGTTTCACATGAAGCTAAATTTACAATGAAAATCTTTGAGCTGTTGTGAATTGTGAACAAAAACTCTACTTTTTGATCCTGTGCTATGCCCCACAGTGCAATGCATGCAGAATCACATTGTGAGAGAGCTGAGATGCAGATCTGAGATACAAACTTAGAGCTTTAATTTTATATGAGAATTCTTCTACTTGAATGCTAGATGATACACTTGAATACTCTTTGGAATGAGCATTTTGTATTTGCAGAGTGAAACTTCTTTCAGTGTGTGCACAGCCTATTCAAAGTCTGCAGGTGTTAATTAAAATCTACTGCAAAACTGAAACAAGAAGAATCATTTTTGCAAGGAACATTTCAGAGATTTCTTCATACCCATTTATTTTTCGTTTGTTATTTTTATTACAAACACTATAGAAGCCGTGGACTAGACTTACAAGGAGTTTTCATGATTTTTTTTTTTATTTTTTAGGACATTTACAAATTCTTTTTATAAATAATAAATAACTCAAGTAGCTCACTAAATTCATGTTGTTTGGTTGATATTTTAATCTTTTGGACCACATTTGATTTGAACTGTTCAGATACATCTTGTCTTTTCTGATTTAATGTTGTCACTATTTCCAGCAACCAGGGCTGGCTTTAGAAGGGAGTTTCTTGAAGTATGGAGTTTGCTTGCTTTATGTTTTATTGTGTGGGCCAGAAGGCACTGAAATTGCTGCAGACTGGCAGCTTCCAGAATACTGCAGTTCTTGGGTGAAAAGAATGTTCTGACTAAACTAGTCTGCTACCACTCCATCCATTTCACATAATAGCTGCCAGGGGTTTACCATTTCTGCCCCTAAGCTGGTGATTCTCAAAAAACTGAGACACAGCTATGTCATCAATGTCACAGAAGCTGCTGAGCATAAGCAGCTCCAAGTGAATGTCTGTGTTCAGTGAAACATAGTTTTTGCTGTAAAAACTTGTCCCTGTGGAAGATGAGTGATGATAATATGGTTATAGTGAGGTGCTTCTTGCATCTCTGCTTCATAGCTAGTCTGAATTTGGGGTGACTCCGCTGAAAAGAACAGGAGGAACAGAACCAGCTAGTACCCAGGTTGGTTTTTCCTTGTCAAAGTACAGATTTCCCTGCAAGGAAAGGTTTGCAAAGAGAGAAGGTAAGAAATCAGGTGTGGACTGGCCTTATTCACAGCCAGATCACAAAGGCTGAGTCTGGCTTCTGTTGGATGAGCCTTAGGAATGGAGACAGGAGCACGGTGGGGAAGGGGCAGGTACACACTGCTGTGTCCTCCCACAGGGCTTTGGGCACCTGTGGCATTGCCTCCAAACCGGGGGCTAGATGTGTTTCCAGGCAGGGGAAGGAGGGTCCCTCGTGTAGGCAGAACACTTTTTAGCTGGGCATTAATTCCAAATGCTTTTGGACACTGATATAAAAACCCATTCTCTTCAAAAGTCAGTGAATGAACTGGGGAAGCAGATCGAAAAGAAAATGCAATTCTCTGAAGGGCTGGATAGGTGGCAACCAAAAATAATCTCTTTTCATATGATAATACTAATTTTAAAAAGAAAAACTGTTACCAACCAACCTTTCCAAGGCCAGGGAAGGCTCTTTCATTAGCTGAGTAATTCCAGCATATTTACATACGTATAAAGAAAATTGCATGTGCACATGTCTAATCATGGCTGAGCTGCTTTGCGTGGCTGCTGCTGAGTAAATAAACAATGAGATTATTCATGGCAGCCTCTGGGCTGGGCTGAGTCCAGGAGCAGGGTGTGCTTAGGTGGGAAGGTGGAGCAGTGCCCCCAGGTCTTCCCTGGCTCTGTGTGCATGGGCAGAAGTGCTGAGGAAGTTCACTCACAGGGGTAACATGGCTACACTGGACTTTATTTCTCATTCAGTTTATGTTTTACTGAGGCATGATGTTTAATTTAGACCTTTCTTGAACTAAGCTCATCGTGGCAGTTAAAACAGACTGTTGGCATTTCTCCCCCATGTGACATGGCAGCCCTTCCAGACTATCAACAAGGACTTGTCCAGTCAAGGTTTTAATTATGAATTATTGACTCTTGTGGCTTTTAATTCCTTCTGGGCTATCACTGTCCTTTAATTGAGAGAGTGGAGGTTATGATTAGTGATTTTTTTATTATGTAGCAATAAATGCATTTCTTCAGAGTGTTGTTAAGATTTTGCCTTTTTATAAAGCTGAGGATTTTATTTTCATTTTGATTCCATGGTCCCTGCCAGGAGATGTTGCCATTGCTTTAAAGCAGTTTTTCTTGTTCGTAGTTTTAGTTTACATTTGCCATTTGTGCAGCAGCATTTGAGTCCAGGAAAGCAGTGTATTATGAGTGCATATCTGAAAAGACAGTACATCTTATATACTACAAGTAGGTGTTAATGAAAAAATCATTTACCACCTGAACTGCTTTTAATAACAGCTCATGTCTATCTTAAATCTGTCAAGTTCAAAATTCAATGTGAGATTTCTAGTCAGCTTCTATATCTCAGCTTTCCAGAAGACTCAAATGATTGATCACTCTAAAAGGTCTGGAGAGAAGCTGGCTGGAAATATGACTGAATTTAAATGAGGAATTGGTAGAAACATAAGTCTAACACTGTGAGAAAAGTTGGGTTAAAGCTCTGATTCGGAAGGGAAAAATATTTTACTGAAATAATGCTACTGAGGTTTCTCTGAACAAAATTGCAAAATGTAAATTTTCTATGTAAATAAACTAAAAATCTTATCCAAACACATCAGAGTATTTTACATATGTAGTAAAATACACCAGTGTTCTTTACTGGCAGATCCAAGAGTCCTTTATAAATATTTGGTATTGAAATTTCTACATGGTCCTGGCAGTGTAGGTAAGCATCACTTGTGTTGTTCTACAACCATGGATACCATATTAAATGTCATTCAGAAAATTAATTTTAGAGAGAAGGATCATGCTGTGTATCAGATCTTGTTTCTCTAATTACTGATTGTTTCCTCTGGGAAGGAAGCAAGGAGCAAAACAATTTCCTTCTGTGTTTGTAGTCTTATTCTGATTTCAGCTAAGTATTTATTGACTTTGTAGAAGAAAATGTCATTTTTCTGAAGTGGCAGATAGTGCTAGAAGAAACAATATACCTTTCAAAGCATTATAATTTTTTTGTTAGTGATTGAGACTATGTGCTAGTTTTATTTTTAGCAAGAAAAGCCTCTGAGAAAATTGTCGATACCACAATCCACTTTAAGCCATTTTAAGAATTTTTTTCAAGCGCAAAAAACCTCCATACTTCCAACATACTTCAAACTACCAAGTTAGATTATTCTTACATCTTCTTAAGATAGTTTTAATAGCATCAGAGCAATAAGATTTATATGAAGCAGCTGCATGGGAACCATTTGGCAGGAATGCCACAATTTCCCTATTCCATTTGAATACCTGAGCTTTAGTGGGGGCAGGATACCATCCCATCAGATAAAGCTACTTTGGTTCATAAATAATGCATCTTCTTGTTTTATTCTAGTTTAATTGGAGCAATTTGCTGGTCATCAATCAATAAAAACCTAAAACTGAAAAAGTGTATGCATGCATAAATCTAAAGCAAATTCTGGAAGGCAATCTTTTGGCCAAATCAATTTACTAGAAAGGAACACTTATTTTGAAACAGAGGCTAGGAATAAAATAGTGCTTTATTGCTCCAGGTCAGTTCTGTGGCAGACACTATGGAGTAAGAAATACAGGCCACACTTAATTTGAGCAAGGAGGAGAAGGATAATGGATGCATTGAAGAAAATCTTACAGAAATATGTTATATTTTTACTGTGTGCTGAATAACACCTGGTCAGATTCATTCAGTGTTTGGCCCTGGATCCTCCCAGTACTCAGTTGAAAATTGCAGTTTGTAAGCTCAGAGTATGATTCAACTTCAGTTAATTTGTTTTCTGGTTTTACAACAGGAAGAACAAATTTACTGCCAGCAGATTTTGAAGAAATGTTTTTTTAATTATTGAACTATTCATGATTTGAACTTTAAATGCAGTTTGCCATTCATCTAACTCTGTCCTATGAATGTAGTAGATATGCATAATACAGACTTTCTTGGTTGTTGGGAAAAGGTGACTCAGAAGAATAATAATAATCATGGTCTGTGCTCCACAGATGGATGCTCAATAAGTACTTTTTCACCCTTTCAAGTTTTCAGTTTGATCCGTAAAACTGCAGCCAGGAGAAGACAAAAGCATGAAAACATTTCTGGGAAAATAATTTAAAAGAGCTTTTCGGTATTTCTGTATTGTTTGGAAGGTTTAAAGATGTAAAATTACATTTGCAGCTTGGCAGTTTAGGGAATTTTTCCAGAATGAAACCTTTAAAAATGTGTCTATTAGTCATGCTGATAAGGAGCTCTGAGTTGTTCGTTCTCGGTGGGTCCCTTTCCTGTACAGGACATTGTGATGTTTCTTTGGCAGATGTAGTTAAATTTGTGCAGGAAAAGATGTGCATTTGATCCATATCCAGGATGAAGTGGGCGCAGGATAGAAGAGTCAACAACGTTCACTGGAATTATTCAGGAGTTTAAAGATAGCACAGATTTTCACAAAAGAGAGAACTATTTTAGCTCTTTTTGTGACATTGAACCAACATCTGCGTGTTGTTCTTTCTGCTTTGGTGCAGTTGGACCTGTAGTTTCCAGGTCACAGGAAATGCATTAAAATCAGAGCTGACTTTTGCACCAAGGTTTACGAAGTCTGGGGGAATTCTGTTGAAGTGAAGGGAAGAAGCTTTAAGGGATGGAGTGAAAGGAGGTTGGATTGTCTGGCATGCCAGTCTTTTCTCCCTCTTGAGAAACCTACTGATTGAAAGTGGGCAAAGCTGCTGATGTTGTAAACACCATTCACCATTGAAGTGAAATATTATAAAGGAAGGAAGGAAGGAATTGTGAGAGCTAGTATGGGATATTAAGACTTCTTGTACCCTGTATCAAGAGGCATAAGAACAGGAAGGTAGTTCTTCCGTCATTCAGGATGTGATTAATAATGCCTCATTATTTTATTCAGGAACACCTAAAACAAAAATCTATTAAGTAGGTATCTGGCATGGCATGCACAGCCTAGATTTTCAAATTAGTTTTTGTGTCAAGACCTGAAATCCCCCTAAATGTAGATGGGAACTGAGTCTTTACCATACAAATTCTCTTTTGAGCATCTTGGTTTAAGGAGATGTTTCCCAGTGTATGTATTTTTCTGACCTTGGGGTCTCACAGAGGTTCTGGTATTTTTCTGACCTTGGGGTCTCACAGAGGTTCTGGTGTCCATGGCGGGTGATGTATTCTGAGTTCTGTGCTCACAAACATACCCAAGTATGATGCTACCATTCTGTATCAGTCTGTATTGCCAGGTTACTCAGTGTGAATGTGGTGTATTTAATTAGGGTACTTCAGCTTGGTTGGACTAGATGGACTTCAAATTATCCCACTGTGGAGTTACTTAAAAACTAACATGTGCATTTTTGTGTTTCTTTTTCTGTAGTGGGGAAAGTGGTGCTGGAAAGACTGTAGCTGCTAAATATATCATGAGTTATATCTCCAAAATTTCAGGAGGTGGTCCTAAAGTACAGGTGAGCTGATACACAGTAATACTGAAGCATGAGCTTAAAGATTCACTTGAGAGGTGGAATGACTGTCGGGTGTGGGAGCAGAGACTGGCAGATAAGAGGCTCTTTGACCTGGGTATTTTGGGGATGAGTAGCCAGAAACACGTGGGCCCCAAAGCAGAGAGCCCTGTGCTGGGCAGCTTTGCTCACCTACAGGGTGCTGCATGGAGCCATGGCAGGGCCAGCCACAGGGCACAGGCAGCTCTGCTCTGGCTGCTGGAGCCATTGTGCTGAACTGCATCTGCAAGATGGGTGGGTTTTGCCTTTGGGTTTTGGTTTGTTTTTTGTTTTGTTTTTTTTAGTTAAGTGGGAAGAAGTACTTCAATTGTTCTAAACCAGATAAAGAACAACAATCGATTCTTTTAGCAGATGTGTGGTTTTTTCCTCCTGTGTTGGCATTTTATTGAAAACTGACCTAGCTTTTTGGTTTTCTGTTGCTTCCTTCAAATTTCTAATTTGTGTGTATGCATCAAAGAGGCACAGCAAAAACATCATGTTATTTTAAGAGGTTACCTAGGCAAAATTAGAATGTGTGAAAGCTGCCTGAAAGAACAAATAATTGCCTTTGTTAATAAATATACTGTTGATGTTTGTTCTACCTATGAACTAAAGCTAATTGGTTGAAATAGCCATAAAAATTCCCTTAATGACATTACAGTGTCATTCCCTCACTGACAGGCAGTGGTAGGTAGTGGCTGCTTTTACCAGTCCATTCCTGTTGAGTGCTTACTGTAATTTTTGCTTTATTGCAGTCTCTGATACTGAGTGTGTTCTTTCTACATAGTTTTCTGCAACAGTGACACTGGGACCATTGCAGAGAATAATTCAGTAACCAAGAGAATGATCCAGAGAAAGAGAGTGCATTGTGTTATTTTCCAATAAATATAATAAGTAAATATTTTGTTTAAAAGATTCCAGCTTTTTGTACAGAATTAAAAAATACTCTTAGTAATTACAGAGTGTGGGTTGATGAGGTTGAAGGTTGCCTTGAGCATTTCTTGTGAAATAAATTTCCATCTTCTTCTCACAACCCAGCATGCATTGGGTTTTTTCCAGTGCTGATGTCTTCACGTTTTTAGCTCCCAGGACCAGATAAAGAGACAATAGTAGCACATTGCTTTGCTTCCTGAGACAACTGGATAGCATTATCAGTGATCCCAAAACAGATTGCTAAAGCACTTAAAGAACTCTAAATTCCATGCTACTCTGACTTATTTGGTTGTGGTTCCAGACCTCTCCCAAAAAATTAAATGCTCATGTGTAAGCACAGTTTAAAATGAAGATGAAGAAATAGATTAATTTATTTGCTGCATTGCTTGACGGAACAATGCACAAAAGAACCAGAGTTTAGCCTCAGGCATTTTGTTTAATTCTGTAGGATTTTCCTCCAAAACAGGAACTAAAAGCTCTGGAAAAAAAATTGTTGAATTCTGTTCCTTGTGTGATCAAGAGAATTTTTCCTAGATGCAGGATTTATTGCCTTTTTAATATATAATTTATGTGTCATGATTTATTTTTTTTAAAATCTGTAAGAACTTTAGAATTGTCTATTTCTGAATTTGCATTTCTTTTGTTTCCTAAAATTTTAGCATGTTAAAGATATTATTCTACAATCCAACCCTTTACTAGAGGCCTTTGGGAATGCAAAAACTGTACGGAACAACAACTCCAGCAGATTTGTAAGTCCCTCTACCTTTGAGATGAATTTACTCTTCCACCTTCTCTGCTGTTACAGAGACAGTTCAGGGGTATGATATAAATTTACTACAGGTGAGGTAAACCTGAATAAGATATAAAGTGTGTTTTAAACCATGGTAGATGTCAGAGGCTTCTGTTTCATTCTGTATAGGCTGTGCATTTCTTTCTCTGTATGCACTGGGTACAGCTTTTGAAGTACCAAGGCTGCAGCCTTTACTAATGCAGGCAGCAGGCAGGAATTACCTTCAGTCTGTCATTCCAGAAGGGTCAAGATAATCTCCTGAAATGACTGCTCACTAAATTGCACACCAGAGGTTCCATTTTAAAAGTTACACATAGGCTTTAAAAATTTGAGATGTGTTCCTTGGCTAACATGAGTGTTAATGCAGTTAATGTCTCCCTGAAAGCAAGAGATCGTGCCTTTGCTTTGCTTCCAGGCAGAGCAGTTTGCTCTTGGTTGTAAACCTGTTGAACTGATTTGCTGTGTGGGTGAGCCTGGCAGTTTCCTTTATGCTAAGCAAGAGTCTCAGCAGGAAAGAGAAGTCACTGATCTCCTGTCTACATTTTCATTATCATGAGATGTGTTGATTTCAATCTGTATTAATGCAGAAAAGATGTGCTGGTTCAAGAGACTAAGCTTAGGTTCTACCTTAAGGTATCCATAAGGGTGAAATATCCTTGTAATCTTGTTTGGAATACAGTACAAATGCACAATTTTGAATTTGCATTTACTAATCATTTAACAGCTTGAATTATTTATTGCAGGGGAAATACTTTGAAATACAGTTTAGCCCAGGTGGAGAACCAGATGGAGGGAAAATCTCCAACTTCCTACTGGAAAAATCTCGAGTTGTAATGAGGAATCCTGGAGAGAGGAGTTTTCACATTTTTTACCAGGTCAGAAGTGTCTAAGTCCTTTTTGAGTTATATAAAGTATCTAGGACTTGTTTCTCCTTTTCATTGAAAAGTTGTTCTCAGAGCAGTGAGATTTGAGTGCACACTGCAAAGGTAACCTGGTCTCTGCTGGGAAGCTCAATGGCATGGTGAGACACCATCTGCCATAGACCTGCCTGGCTGCCTTTCAGCTCCAGAACAGAATACTGCAGTATTTCAAAGCCTTGCTTGGAAATTCATTGTGAACTTCCATGTAAGAAAACTCTCAGAGAATATAATAGAAAATGAGAACTTTTCAGCAGATTTTTTTGAACTTGCCTATATATATATATGAGAGGCCAGTTTATATATATCTGTATTGGCCTACACATCCTGTGAAAGCGAAATTAAATTCTCAGTTTATTTTTTGAGACATTTATGATAATACTCTTTGTTGAGTTGTCCAAGTATTCCTGTTTTTTGTGTTTGAAAAGACCTTTACTGGTCTTTGATGTGCATGGTCTTCACCTGCTGGAGTGCTGCTGGTCAGGCTCTACAAAACTGGGGCCAAGACTGAGCTTTGTAAGTGACTATAGCCAGCTTCACATGTAGTTGAAGTGCCATTGCCAGGAGGGAAAGATTTGCCCTGTCCTGCTGCTTTCCCTGTGGCCTGGAGAGGTTTTTTCACACAAGGGTTAAGAGACCATGGGATTTTGTCAGCTCTGTTTTGAGGTTTGTTGCTCCCTGGTGCAGCTGTGTCTGTGCATGACTTCGTGGCCTTTGCACAGGTCTGAGGAGTGTGAAGGGTGCCTGTCCTCACAGGGAGAGCCACGGGTGATGCTTTCTGCATGTGCTGTCACTGTGCCTGCCTTGCAGTAGGTGTGGAAAACACATTGCTCCTGGATTTAAGGAATGCTTTGTGGACAGGAAAACCCACTTTGCCTTTTCTTAATGAATTAAAGATAATGGAAGACAGTCACAACCTTAGCAGTTTATTATTGTGAAGTTAGAACTGAAGCGTTTGTGGGAATGGGATTGGGAGCCTGGTCTTCTGGGTTAAGCAATTACCAGAAAGTAGGAAGGGTACATCCCTGGAAAAGCAGCAGCCATATCTCTCCCAGTAATTTCAGACTCAGTCATCTGTTTCTGATCTGCTCATCTCTGATGGAGATTGTTGGGTGATACTTAATTTGGGGATTTTTATTCTGTAGCTAATTGAAGGGGCCTCCTCAGAACAAAAAAGCAGCCTTGGCATTACCAGTATGGACTATTATTACTATCTGAGTCTCTCTGGGTCCTACAAAGTCGATGACATCAATGACAAATCAGATTTCCAAGAAACACTGGTGAGTTCTCTACCCTGTGATTTGCATAGTGTGGATGTATGTTCATTTCACCATTCGTTTTTAGCCAAGACATTGCTCTGTTAATGTGGGAATGAGAAATTAATGTAGATATAAGTTATTCTAGTTGTATTTTGCCCTGAGGAGGAGGTATGTTAACCCTGAAACTGGTTTTGTAGAAAGATGTTGTGATTTTCAGTTTGTTCTTTTTCAGAAGGGTGCAAATTTAATGAAATTTAACTTGTGCAGATAATCTGTAGTATGAAAAATGTGAAAATGCAAACACAGCAAGGAATTTGCATTAGAAGAAAATCACAAAGAAGTGCCGTGCTTTAGCTGAATTCCCAGTGCTGGCTGACCTTCCATGCTTATTTAAAACAGTACAGTTGAAAAGCTGGAGAAAGGGAGTGTGAAAGCACAGATCAGGGATCTTTATCCTTATCCAGCACTGCTGCCAGTTCATTGTGTGACCTGCCAACTGCTGGTGTCCTGTTCTTAGGAATTTACTATTTAAAGTAGGTGTATTAACACATTTGTGTATGTAGCACATTTAAAGGCCTAAAAAAAAAAATTGTTACTGTTGTATTGGGGCTTATTTGTTATTTTAGAAAAACAGTTTGTTGTAAAGACATTCTCTAAGTTGTCATGTACTCAGAACTCCAAAACCCTGGGGTACTGAGGATTTTCTAGTAACTGGCTGAAATTCACAGCCTAAGCCAGACACTAGGCTGCTTTTTAGTGTCATTCTGTACAGCTTCACAATTCTTGATCTTGGTGGGTAAACTGACTGTGTAGAAAAAATAAAAGCAGTGTCTCCTAGGTTTGTTGTTTCCCAGTTTGCAATGAAATTCTTTATTTTTAGTGTGACTTGTAAAAGCAGGTGTTTATTTTTTCCGGAACTTATTTTGTTAATACATCTCCTAAAAAGTGTAGATGCTTCTGTATTTAATTTAAAAAAATAAAGAAATGCTGCAGTAGGACATGTTTGAAACTTCATTGCAGCTATAATGAAATTTGCTTGCCATAGGAATCTGAACTGCTTTGAATAACTCTTCTGTTTAACATCAAAATTTTAAAAGGACTTCTAAGACAAGAGTCTTTGACTGATGCAGATTTGTTTGTTTTTCTTCCCAGCACGCAATGAGTGTAATTGGGATCTTTGCAGAGGAGCAGGCATTGGTGCTGCAGATAGTGGCAGGAATATTGCACTTGGGAAACATCAGCTTCAAAGAAGTTGGCAACTATGCAGCAGTGGAGAGTGAGGAGTGTAAGTACCTCTGGAAAGTGTTACAGGAGCAGCAGTGGGCTGCAGCCCAGATGGCAGAAGGTGAAATGCAATTTAGAGCTGCTTATCCAAACAGAGCATCGCTTCCTAGAGTGTGAGGCTGCCAGCTGAGAGTCTCTGCCAAAATTGGGTGCTGAGGCTCCTCTTTTGTCTTGTAAAAGGCCTCTGACTTAACAGGAGTGTGGTTTTGAATTTGAGAAATCCTGTTCCAACCTTTGAGTATGAAATAATAGACACTGTAGGAAGGGCCTGAGCTCCATTTCTTCCAGTGCATCAGCCCACATAGATGAAAACCCCTGTTTGTTCTGTTGTTTGTGTGGCCTCCCTGTCCATTCTGTGATTTGTGAGACCTCCCTGTCCTGTGGAAGCAGCTCCCAGCTGTGGGTGTCCCTGGGCTCAGGACAAAGCTGGTGCCCAGGCATCCATACAGGTGTGTGCATGTGCCTTGTAAACAGAGGTTCAGAGCTCAACTGAAATGCAGACTTTATATTCTACAGTTATTTTTCCTGTCTCAGATTCCTCAACTGATACCTCATTGTTAGCTACAGCTACTGAGTAACTATTTCTTTACAATTCCTTCCCTTTCCCACACAGCCCTGTCCTTGTGTCCCTCAGCACTTGCTCTGTTCTATAGCAGCTGGGCCCACAGCAGCAAGGTGTTGGAATGTTAATGGACTTTGAGTTTTAAATGTTTTTGTTGTGATTTATATCTTGCATCTAATGTGGGTTTATGCTGCTTGGATAGTTTAAGGACAGAGTAGAGAAGCACAGCATACATAACAGTACCTTATAAATACCTGTGGGTTCTCTTAATTCTTGGCTCAGAATGGGTCTTGTGTTTATTGGGAAAATTGCATTTGTTTAGTCTTAGATACTTTATTTGTAACTAACTTACCTTGTTCAGTCAGCTTTAACACACTCTCCTGCTATTTGTTTTATGAAACTGGGAAATAAAAATTATTAATTTTTAACATTCCTAGTCTCTCAAAGTAAGAAATTAAGTGAACCCAAGGAAAAACATTTTGTGGCATTGTATTTATATGTCTTTTGATTCCAAATGAGCTACGGTGCTTCAATTTAATTCACAATCAAGGCATGTTAAATCTTTCAGTCAAATCAAGGCATTTAAAAGCCATACAAGATGGATACAGAGTGGGTTACATCAAAATAACAAATGGCAAAGACATTAATTGAACATAAATCATTAGAAGTGAATGTGCTTCTGTGATGAGCCATGTCCACCATGTTTCTCCTGCTCCCTGGGATACAAATACATAAATTGTGTATGAATAATACATGGGAAGAAACTAGAAAGTAGAATGAATATCAAACTTACACATAAATATACCAATTTTAAAGAAGCCAGAGAAGAAATAGCCATATCTAGCACAGTTTCTGCATTATCAAAATGAAAGTTGGGCTCATTTCTCTTCTCGATTAGTCCTTCCCCCAGTTTACTGTTAGTCCTAACCAATAAATAGTAAAGCATTTATACCCTGCATAGCCACAAAAGATAAAGCACAAGGAGCAACCACTGGTCAGTCCTGCTTTGTGTAAGCCTGAAATGGTAAAAAGTTTAAGAATTTGGTCAATAGTGTTCTTGTTGTTATACAGCTGATTGCAGAAAAACATGCAAAGCCTTTCTTTGGGACACCAAAAACTCTTGAGTCAGAATCAAGTCTATACAGACTGTTTTTGACAGACCTTTAGGTCTTTAAAACTGCCAGTGATTGCTATCTGCTCTAGTTTTTGATTATATTAATAAATTAAATAGTTCTTAGTTGCTGGAAAACTTCTGTGCTATAAATCATGGCAAATAATAGTACTTCTCTCTTGGAAGGAGAAAAGAATTTAAACCCTCCCTCTTTACACTTGCATTGTATTGAAAGGTCTGTTTTTCACTTCCTGGAAGCTCAGGAAGGGAGCCCAGTCTTTTCAGCTTTCCTTCACAGAGTGTATTTAAAACTATTCCACTGAATGCTACTGATGACTCTTAGAGGATCATTTTTTCAATTACATGCATATCCTGCTTTATAATAATTTCCAGACTGTAACTTTATGGTCCCTAACTAGGGAAAACAATCAGGCATCTTAAGAATGTGAAGTTGTATCAAGTGCTGGCCAGCTACTCTTCCCTTACAGTAAATCATTAGCACTGGGCAGGGAGAGTTTCTGAGCTCTGCGTGGTGCTCCTTGCCATTAGACTGTCATCATAAATTCTTACCAGTCGTATTGGTTAGGCATTTTTCCTGGCATCTGAACAGTATATGTGAGCATATCTGGGCTGTAATTTCCTACATTCTTTCCCAAGTTAAAGCATATGATGATTGACTTTTGCTCTTTGCTCTTCAGCCTGAGTTCTCTGAATTGCCAGAGATGTTGCTGGTGACTCGACTTTGTGTGGTTCCTGCTACCCCAGAGTAAATTGAATCAGTTTACTGATGATAATAAATAACATTTTAAAAAGCTGGTTATTTCCAGTTTTAAAAATACTTTTGGAATAATATACTAAAGGATTTTTGAAGTCATGCTGTGACATTACAGAGGTGTAAAGCACAAGTGGCTGCTGCCTTAGTAATTATTTTACATCCTCCTCACACCAGTAAAGTAGATCTGAAACCAATGGAACATGGAGGGAACACTATTAGAGGATCTTGTTGTTTAGTGGAGGTGCAGCACCAGCTCCAAGAGTTTTCCTCAGGAGCTGTTTCCCTTTGCTTTCAAGACACTTCTGTTTTTCCACTCCCTAAGGTGTGTGACACCTGCAGGAACATCTGCACCATGTGCTGAGAGTGCAGAGAATAGCAGACCCTGGGCTGCTTATGGCACAGGTGTGTTCTTGTGCTTTACTTTTAAACAAGGGCAAACAGAACTAGCAAAGTACTTACAGAATAAGGGATGAAAAAATAAAAGGCAAAGTAATTGAAAACTTTTTGGAATGTCCTAACTTACTAGAAGAAAGAGAAAGGATATTAGGAACAAGATAGCCTGCTTTTTATTAAATTTTAAACATTGCATGTTTTTACAAAGAATTTTCAATGCTGTGAATTTTATTTTATGTGAACTCTGCATTTTATTTCCATCTCCTCCAAGAGTGATTTGTTTGAACCACACAGTTCAAAACTATGTCCTGTAGCAGTTTACATGTTTGAAGGACAGAAGGTACACAAGTAGCTGACTGTATTACTTCAAGGTGGTTTATCTTAATTGAAATCCATGTAAGTAAGGAGTTGAGAATGTCCTTGAAGAGCATAGGGAAATTCTGAAGACATAAATTTCTCCTCTTTTCCTTTTTTAGCTGCACACTTCATGAGTTTAATTGTTATTTGAGATAACAGTTAATTTTTTTCTTTTGTTCTGTATTTTGTCTGTAAGTCATAATCCAGCAAGCCTGATATTTCTTGCAGTTTTAGCTTTCCCTGCTTTTCTCCTGGGAATTAATGAGGACCGCCTGAAGGAAAAACTGACCAGCAGACAGATGGACAGCAAGTGGGGAGGCAAATCTGAGTCCATTAATGTCACACTAAATGTGGAACAAGCCTGCTACACCAGGGATGCACTGGCCAAGGCCCTTCATTCCCGTGTTTTTGATTACCTGGTAGAAGTAAGTTGGATTTGCTTGATTCTACTGAAGTACCAAAACAAGTTCAAGGGCACCAGGAATGTCCCTTGCGGGCCTTTTCTTGCCTGTCATTGCTTTGGCCAGGCCTGCCCAGTGCAGTGGGGGTGTGTCCATGGATACCAGACACAGGGCACTGCCTCTGACATGAGCTGTGCTTGCAGCCTCCTGCCATAACTGCCCCATGAGGGATCCTGATCTCTTCCTGTCAGCATCTGTACTTCTCTGGGTCTGCCTTCCTCCTTCACAGCACAGCAGAATTCCTTGGTTGTGCTCCCCTGCTCTCTGATCCCACCTCCCTGCAAAGAGCCCCTCCAGCAGCTGCATTTGGTGGAGCTGGGGGCCAAATTCCATTGCCCATGCTGAAATGCTGCTCTCTTGTTGAGAGTGAGGCCCTGGGCTGGCAGCCCCAGATGCTGCTGGTGCAGCAGGGATCTGCTCTGTGGGGACACTGCGGTGACCCCGAGCTTCCCTCCTGACAGCAGCCCTGTCACCCCCTGTGCCTGCACAGCAGGGGAACAGAGTGGGCTGCAGATTCACTGTACCCTCAGCAAAATTCATCAAATAGCAGACTTAAAGCTGTTCTTTTTCTGTTGGCTCCTTTTATTTAACTGAGCCAATTACAGTGAAGAGGAAAGATTTTTATAGCGAGTAGATCCAAAGGCTCGCTGACCTGGAAAACAGGATAACATACTGTTCATTTCCTAACTGTTTGTAACACTTTATTAAAAAGTGAAAGCAAAATAATCTATTCTGTATATTTGTATTCAATTTAAAGATATGATTTTAAAAGAATTTTAATGCAAATATTTTAGAATATTGTTATATTTTAATTGTATAAACTGCTCTTTGTTTTATGTTTTGTTTTTTGTTTTGTTAGTCTATTAATAAGGCTATGGAGAAGGACCATGAAGAATATAACATTGGTGTCCTTGATATTTATGGCTTTGAAATATTTCAGGTATGGCAATGGAATACTTGGGGTTTGAGCAGATCTGATCTAGGAGAGGATCTTTCTGTAATTTAGAGGGGAAAACATTTAAACCAGAAAAAAAATCACAGGTCCTATGGCCAGAATAAAAGCAAAAAAATCCCAACCCATCTTCCTGGACATTATGATCTCACTGGTAATGTGTCACTTAATAAACATGAGATATTGAAGAAACTTCAAAGAAATGAAATCATTGATCTTAAAATAAAGATCTGAGGTTCCACAAAATGTCTATAAAGTCAGCAACCCATCTGTCACTGACAGTATTTCTTTGAAGCTTATTGCCAGCATAGAAACTAAAAATTATTGTATAGAAGGCAGGAGACTAATTTTTACATTGTTTCCTTTTCTGCAGAAAAATGGTTTTGAACAGTTCTGCATAAACTTTGTAAATGAAAAACTGCAGCAGATTTTTATTGAACTGACACTGAAGGCAGAGCAGGTAACTGGACATTTATTACTTTGGAATTCACAAACGAGCTATTCCTTTTTCAGCTGGTGGAAAAATCAAGGTTTCATCATCTGTTAACAGTAAAATCTACCTTGTTAAAGCAAGACAAAGGGAAAGAAAACAATCGTTGTTGTTGGCCGACCCTAAAACTATGGAGCACATCAGCTGCAGGCGTTTGTTCTGTGCTGGGGTGGTGCAGCAGCCAGTCCACCCCATGTGCTAATGCATCATATGACTGTGCCCAGGCTGCTGCAGAGTCTGACTCATGGGCAGGGATGGAAAGCTGCAGCCTGGCTCCATCCCTGGGCTTCCCGTGAGCATGACACACATTTCTTTGGGCATACTTTGCTAATTTCCTCCACAACTTTTTTATTTTTAAATATATACGTATGTATATGTGTGTGTGTGTGTGTATGTAAGAATCAAATAGATCAAAAAAATACAGAAATACTTGTAGAAGTATTTGCCGTTCTCTGCTCATGGTCTTACTGCCAAATCTCACTTTTTGTTTCTGCATGGGAGGGCAGACAGGATGCAGCTGAGACAGGAGCCCTGTGTGCAGCATGAGCTCAGGGCTGGCACCAGCTTTGGGACAGAGTTTTTGGGAATGCCCAGACACAATTGCCTTTGTGGGAAAGTAACCAGTCATGGCACTGGGTGATCTCCAGAGTGTCTACTGAGCCCTTACATGTGCAGCTGACTGGGTCAATTTTTAACTGAATTAATCAAATTTTATATGTATTTTTCCCCAGTCTTTCTTTAGGTTTCTTTATGGATACAGTAATTGTATACAGAAATAAAAAACTGCGTCTTCATTTCAAGTACATTTTTAAATGTGTTGTCTGGGGGATCTGGTCCTCAATGTGCCTGTCACAATTTTAATTTTTAAAATAGATCAGGATATTGATACTTAGGTGCACTGTCAAGATACTGTAAAAGTCATTTTGTTACTATTTGCAAAGTGCTTTGACAATAAATGCAGTTGAAATCTTCCTGCTGTTGTCAGTAACCACAGAAGGGCTGTGAATGACAGAGGAATGTGTGGGGAGAGCAGTGTAGGATTCCGATTCATCTTTTAGGCAGCAGAGAGCTGGATTTAACTATCAGTAGGGTCATTTCTCCCACCTCCACCCAGTCATACATTGGCAAGGCTTCCTGAACATGAGTAGTGGCAGAGTTTGTGTCTGTGGAGTGTGTTGTAAATCTAGTGCTGCATCTGCAGTGCAAAGGAATGTTTGCATCTGTTTCTTTTTACTTAACAGGAGGAGTATGTGCAAGAAGGAATTAGATGGACACCAATAGAATATTTTAACAACAAAATAGTGTGTGATCTTATAGAGAACAAAGTTGTAAGTATTTAGAACAAACAGGTGGAGAAAACAAGATTTTTCTCTTAAATATTTGGCAACTGTTTTTTTTTCTGTAAAGAAGGTTCATAGGAAAATGCAAATACTGTTTTTCAGTTACTGAGTCATACTAAGTCTATATATAAATCTTACATAAGATGTCTTATAGGAGCCCTAAGATATGTCATTTCACATACCATCCAAAAAGAGAACTATACTGTAGCATGATTGACATGTGACTAAAAAACAAAATAATGGGGAAAAAATTGTATCCACCAAAATTTATCATGACCGTACTGACATACTGTGCATCAGATGATGCTCTTTGTGCCCCTGGGAGATGTAATTCAGTGTGGGGAAGCTGCAGCACCATCTCTCCTTCAAGGTGCTGTTGCAAATCAAGCAGGAACAAGTGAAGAGACAGTATTGTAGATAAAAGAAATTTTGTTCTGTAGTCTGAAGTCTTTATGTTTTGTTTTGGGGTGACAGTAAGTGTTGTGTTGTCCTTTAGGTCAGAAGTAGGGTGTTTTTCTAATAGTTCTTTATCTTCATGTAGACCAGGACAGTTTTGATTTTGCCCATTTTCTGTCTGTATGAGGATAACTAGGAGGAGAATAAGATTTCCTTCCCAATCTCAGCAATTTAGCTCTTAGTTTGCCAAACTACAGCATGTCCATTTAAATACTTTCCTCAGACATGAGTTTACTTTTTGGCGGAATGAGGAAAGAAACTTTAAACAAATGTTGAGTGTTTTGATGATTTTATTAATGTGCTTTTTTCCAACAGTAATCACTGTTTTCTCTATAATTTCCCACCATCATTGTCATCCCCTGAAGTGTCATCTCTCCTTAAACGATTTGCACATTGGTGTAAAAGTTAATCTCAGTTGGCTGGAGGGAAATCCTTCCTGACTGTGCTCTAGTGTTTTTGTAGCAAAGACAGTTTTCTGTTTGGGGGAAACAGCTGGCATCATAATTTTCTTCACCCTCACCTGCGCTGCTGTTGTTGTTCCCCAACACATTAGAATCCCCCAGGGATTATGAGCATTTTAGATGATGTGTGTGCCACCATGCACGCTGTGGGAGAAGGGGCTGACCAGACACTGCTCCAGAAACTCCAGATGCAGATTGGGACTCACGAACATTTCAACAGCTGGAACCAGGGCTTCATCATCCATCATTATGCTGGAAAGGTAATGTGGGAAATCATCATTCTCTAATGTGTTTGTGAGGGAAGAGAACTGTAACGAGAGGAAGGGGGAAGCCCTGCAGAGGGCTGCCTTGGTTTTACACAAGCAGATTCTCAGGAGACAGTGTCCCCTCACAGTGCAGGGAGCTTAGGACAGAAATGCCTTCACAAATGGCCCTTGCTGCTCTCAAAACCAGAACTTAAATGCAATAAATGAGTGCCCCATGACTTCTGTTAATTGTAGTCCCATTTGTTTATTACAGTAGCAGTAAATTTTAAGAATTCAGTTATAAAAATGATGTTTAGATGATGAGATACAAAAAAAACTGGGAATATAATGTGCAGTTCTGTCTTGTTTGGATTTATTTCTCAGAATATTCATTGTTTTCTGCAGTTAGTAACAGTAAATCTTTATTACACAAATTTTTTTCTTAGTAAAATTCAATATTAAATTCACTTGTCATTTTCCATTCACTAGTTCCGTAAGTTTTTTTAAATTTGACTTAAAACTGAATTTATATTTAAGGATGAAGCTCTTTTGTTTGTTGTGAAAAAGTTTAACAATACATGCCAGGATTTAGTGCTCATTGTAGTATCTAAGTCTTACCAGACTAACCAAAAAGTACAGAACAGCAACTAATGAGGACAGAATTTAAATTTTCTCTAATTGTTGGGTTCTCAACTTACCACAAACAATCAATTTCCACCTTGGCCCAGGTATCTTATGATATGGATGGATTCTGCGAGAGAAATCGGGATGTTCTTTTCACGGACTTGATTGAACTCATGCAGAGCAGTGATTTGTACGTAAGCAAAACTTGCTTTGAGCTAGGAATGCCACGGTGGTGTGGAGGGGCACAGAGGGCCTGGCTTCTCTGCTTTGCACCTGCTGACCTCCTGTGTGTAACACTGCAAGTAACCCAGCAGTAGAGCAGCATCACTTCATCACCCTTCATTTCTGCAGATTGGACTGAGAGAAGCACTGCAGAGTCAGAATCAAATGCTGTAATGGAGCCTTTTTTGGCCTCAAGGAAGGCCATCAGTGCTCTGGCAGCCTCTCAGAACAGGCACTGTTTAGATAAACAAAGTCACGTCTTTTTGTGATGTATTTCAATTAATTGATGCTTATTTTTAAAGAAGCTTGCATTTCTTAGCATCTTCTAGATGTCAGGTGTCATGGCTCTCAGTGCTCACTAAAACAGCAGGGGATCTCTGAGGAATGAGGCTCATGGGCAGTACTAATCTTAAAATAGACTTTTGATATAACTCAAGAGTAATAGAAATAGCTATTTATATTCTGCTCAGCTATCAACTTTTACAACATATTCCTTGACATGCCTGCATTGAATTGTCTTTCTATGCCAACCCTATTTTATAAATTCTTTCCTAGGCCTTTTATAAAGGCTCTGTTTCCTGAAAATCTTCAAGTGGACAAGAAGGGCCGTCCTACCACTGCAGGCAGCAAAATCAAAGTATGTCTCCTTCTGCAGTGCTGCTGTGTGTATAGGTGTTTGTGTGTTTGTGTATGAATAGCTAAATAAATTAACAGAAGTATTTTTTTTTTTACTGTTTCAATATTTTAAAAATAGATATTAGGAATATCTTCATGGTAAATTGATGTATTGTTTCAGCATTGTTGGAATTGTTCTGCCCAAATGTCCTGTGTTCATTAAATGTTGTATTCAGCTGCATCCTATAGCAGTGAATTCTGCAACTGAGCAATTGATGGCATGTGCATAATGAATGAGCCACCTCACTCAGCCTCTGCATGTCCTGCAGTTAACTGCAGGTAACTGGTGTCTCTCTACAGTGCAGAAGTGCCTGGCCCAACACACACCCAGTCAACAGCAGTCTCTGCTGACCAGAGTGCCTGCCTAAGGCAGCAAGTGCTGCAAGGCCAGGGGCTGGAGAATGATTGTACACACTTAGATTACACATGACTTTGCAGATCAGTGTTTTACCAGTCTCTTTTCTCACATTTCACCCTGACAGGTTCACTTGGTGCATTTGCTCCACATTTTTATGTAGAAGATTAAAAGTATTACATAGCTGGATATAATGGTGCCTTCTGTTTACTGATAAGTTTATTATGAGGTGCATGTTATCCCAGGACACTTAGGTTGTTGTGAAAAGGCCAAAGGCAACTGTATCTAGCCAATGGAATCATCAGCAGATGGTTGATAATTGTAGAATTCTCTCAGGATTTGCCCTGTTCAGCTCAGATCCTGTTCTCCTTTGTTTTACAGAAACAAGCCAATGACCTTGTTGGCACCCTGATGAAGTGCACACCCCACTACATCCGCTGCATCAAACCCAATGAAACAAAGAAGTCTCGAGACTGGGAGGAGAGCAGGTATGGACAAGCAGAGTGTGTGAGGAGAAGCAGTGCCAATGTCAGAAGAAATCACAAAAATTTGTAATTGCATAGCCTACACATAGAACTACATTCTCTAAACCATCAGAAATGAAATCTGGCATGAGCTCTCCTAAACTTTAAAGATGAGTAGTGGTCACTTGGTCTAAATCAGCACTTTGTGTATGCAGCTCTTGGCTTTTCTCCTGCCAGTTGTGAATACCCAACATTTGCTTGAGTAACACAACCAGTATATTAAAGACTGTTTTCTGTGTAGAATGTGCACACCAAATGTATTATCATGATTTCTAACTTTGGCTTTATGCTTTGAAAATAGCTTCTGTTAAGAAGCTAAAAAGCCAATAAGATATCTATATCTGCTTTTATATATCAAACCTGTCAAAAAGTGTCTATAACCCACAATGGAGAAAGTTCCTGTTTTACTTCTTATGTTTAATTAGCCAACTCTTTAAAAAGAATTGACTGGAATGTCATATCAGGTGATTATATAGACATTAAATAGATGTCTAAATTACCAGTTTGGTTTAACACATCTGTTTGAAGGCATCTTTAACTACATGGTGCTTATAGCATCTTCCTCTTCTCTGGCAATGACACTGCTCTTTCTGCACTGGGGTAGGTGCTCAGTAGGGTGTGTAAGCTATGTAGGTAGGTAGCATTCATTACCTAATGTAGGAGACATTATATACCAAGAACTTCTGAGAGTGCTGAAATTGCTGATAAAGCAAGTGGCTATTTTTATCACAGTGGAACAGCTTGCAAAGTCTGATAAAAAGCATTCCTGGACAACCCCAGCAGAATTCCCTTCCTGCCTTTCCAGCAGACCAGCACAGTCACATGCAGATGGAGAGCACTTACAGAAGCTGTTGGGACTGCACTTCAAAGTCTCAGGGAGGGCTTGGCAGTAAATGTAGACCCTCTTCAGCTTTTCCACCCTGAAAATCCTACTGTGCAGCACTTAATTTTCTACTGACACTGGGGACCAAAGGAGGAAACTAAGTGATCCTGGGAGAAGTATTTATAAAACTTATAGTTAAAAATTGAGGGGCTTTTAAAATCAATCTATTGCATATTGGGAAACAGGCCTGTTATTGTGGAAGGTGTTGCTAGGAAACCAGTGAAACAAATACAGTCCTGGTGGTGAGAAAAGGACAGCTTTCAGGAAACCCCTTTAGGAGCAAAAACGGGCAAGACTTCTTGTTTTCCTATAATGGGGATGGTGTGTTATCAGTAGCTGCTGTATTTGCCAAGTGAAATACAAAGGATTGTATACTATCAAGCTCAGACAGAAATGGAAGTGCTGCTTACAATGGTAATCCTTCACCCCTGTTTAAAAATGCCAACATTCTCCCATTTCAGTCTGTGACTGCCCATCTATTGTACTAGGATTTCACTGTGGCACTTAGTGACAGGTCTGGGGAAAAGAAAGTTATATGCATGTGACAATTCCAAGTTAAGCTTAATATTGTTGTTTCTCAGTTTTACTGTGAAAAAGATTTGAGGGAAATAAAAAACATAATTTGAGTTTATGTGATACTTTGCTGATTGGTTGATTTTTAAAATTTTTTTTGGTTTATTTTCTTGTGTGGTCACATAATGCTGCATCATACACTGTCAGTGTAATGGGAGTAGCAATTTGCTTATTAGTAGCAGGTTACTAGACCATGAAAATGTAACTGAAAAAGGAAAAAAACCCTTTCACAAAGTTGGTCTTAATTCGTGTTCACAGGATCCATGGCACTCCACCTTTCTGCTGCTGTTGAATATCTCCAGAATATTTAGCACTGAAGCATTGGCATTGTGTAATATCTAAACCTTGTATAATACCTTCATCCAGAAATTGGGGTGTTTTTGAAATGTGTTTTTGTTCAGGTCCTGGCACAGCCACTTGGACTTGTATTCAAAACTGCTGCATTAGCTGAATTCCCAGACCCTGACCTGCTTGAGGTTGCTGCCTGGAGGGAGATTTTCAGTGTGTCTTTTCTCAGAAAGGAAAGGAAAAAAACAGAAAAATGTCTCAAATTCTCTGGTGCTGGATACTGATACTGGCAGGACAGTAAGAAAATGGGAGTAGTACTGTTGCTCCAGTGCATTATTCCAGATGTGAACAGGAGGGAAAGCTATAAACAGGAAAATGTATTTTTGTCCACCAATTTTGTACCGTACCAGAATTCTTGGAGTGGGTACAAAATATACTTTATTCTCTGAATACAGCAAGATTAAAATGTGTAGTAGTGTTTATTTTAAGCTAAAAGAGCAGTATCACTCATCATTTAGTAAAATACCTCTCAAAAGTGGTCTTCAGAAAGAAGAAATAACTAGAGGGATTTTGTCATTTGTAGCAAGGGATTTCAAAAGATTTTTCCCTTCATACTATGAGTCATTTGAAAAAAATGTCTCAACAAAAAAAAAGGGCAGTACATTTTATATTCAAATTTAACTTTTGAAAATAGCTAGAGAAATAACATTGAATTAACTGGGAGTGTTTCAGGATTTGAAAATTTTTCTGTGAAATCTGAAAAATAGTAAGCAAAGCAAAATTAAATGACTTCTTCTAGGCTCACTTTAAAAAATTAAAAGTAAACAGATGCTCTTTTATATACTGTTTGTTAAACTTGTAGGACTAAAGTCTTAACAACTGTTATAGTTCAGACTGAAAGCTAAAGCTTTTATACTTTGCCCTGTAGAAGAACAGTAACAGAGTGAAAAACTGACATTGCTTCTTTCAGCACATAACTTAGATGAGAAAATTAAGGAAATGCAAAGGAAATCAGCAATTGAAATTCTTCAAATCAAATTACCAAACATTAAGTAGTAAACTAGCTACTAGTAGTAGACTAGTTACTAGGATATGTAAGAAGAAACATACAAACATAAATGTATCATGGGTCTAGAAGGAGGAAAAAGTGCAAAAGCTTTTTTTGTTTTGCTGTTTTCTGCTTTGTATTTCATGGGCACATGCTTGTTCCCAGGTTAGAACCTAATTGGGAGTGTTTGATGTGAGGCACTTGTGAGGGTGTTGGGATAATGATGCTGCAGTTCCCTGAGCAGCAGAGTTCCTCCACAGCCATTAACACTGTGGGACTGGTTTCTGTGGGACTGCTACCAGCTCAGCTTTTGTTTGTAATTTAAAATGTGCCGTGCATGAATCATCCATTACTGGCTTCAGCCAGTCTTGTGCCTGTCCTTGAATCCTTCCTTTGCAGCATGGTAAAATTAGGAGGAATTCTTGCTTTTCATCAGTGTGCTGACCTGGCTTTCTTCTTTCAGATTTTTTTGTGTAGTGAAGGTTTGGCATCAGGGGCTTTTTCCAGCGGTCAGATTTGGTCTTTTCTCCATAACAACGAGGAGAAAAATGTTACTGTGTTGCTGTTTGAGCTATGTAAAGCATAGGAAAAACCTACAGTAAGAGAACACAAACCAGTTTCCCAATCCCTTGGACACCAGCTGTGTAATTGTATAGGTAATAGTTACTTGGCGTTTTATGGATTTTATTATTACCCAAGATATTTATACACCAAATATTTTGGAGATGGGAAGTTAAACTAGGAAAAAATGCTAAGGTTAACTTGCTATATATATTTCGGTGCTATAGTCTGCCACGATGCAGAGTGCAGGGTCATATGCAAAAATAGATTCATTTACCTGTGCATGAATTTTAGTAATCAATAGTTAAAGATGATTCAGATGTTTAAGGATGCCTCAATCCGCAAGTATGCTGAAATTAAATGGATTTTAAGCCTTGCATTGTTTTTGTCCCCAGGGTGAAACATCAAGTGGAATACTTGGGTCTGAAAGAAAATATTCGAGTCAGAAGAGCTGGCTACGCCTACAGACGGGTTTTCAAGAAATTTCTGCAGAGGTAGGTAACACTTGTTTAGAAGAATTGCTATAAACAACAGCAGGGTTGTTTACCTGATGAGGAGAGAACCAGGAGGCTGCCAGTTTTGAAACCTCATTTCCCACGTAGCCATTTCTCCACATGTGCATTGCTCAGTGATCTTGATTACATGGAGGTTTCAAAGTGATTTAAAGCCTGGCTTTGTGTTATTGAAGGTACTTCATCTTTACTGTAAACTTGCCTGAGGCCTCAGTATCTGTAGTGTTATAAGAGGGTTTCTCAAAGTCACAAAGAGTTCAAGGAACCGCTGCAGTGCCTGAAATCTGAGTGTCCAGCTGCAAGCCCTTCCTTATTTACAACATTACTGCTCCAGCTCTCCCCACGGTAGACAGAAGACAGGTAAAGAAATCCATGCCTACCATTCAGGCATTGCAGTGTAAAGAGTAACCTCAGCTTGCAGTGCTTGTTATCCTTCCACTGGTGTTCTGACAGCTGGGAATGGGGACAGCTCAAACCTCTGCAGCTGCTCACTGAGTGAATGAAAGCAAGTCAGAGCTCTGGAAGATCAGTCCTGTTCTTGGTGTCTTAGGTCCAGCTGTTTAGGTGATTAACTACCTCCACGAGCTAATGAAATCCTCTTAAATAAGAGCAGTTTCAAGATTTATACAACATTGAGCTTCTGTTTTTCAGAAACTGGAGCGATACAGCTAATAAGTGCCCAAACAGGCTTTATGTGATAAATCAGCTTTTGTTGGGAGTCTGTGCATTGAATTTGAGAGTATCAAACAAAAACCCAACCAGTTTTTGCAAGGAGTGGAGTATAGTTAATCAGCACAGAACAAAGCCATTGGTAATACTTCACAATAATACCAAGAATATTCTAATAATGTAGTAACAGTCAGACCTAAAAATCTCTGAAAGTATGGACTTTATTATGGAAAAAAATTAAATTCCATTTTCTTCATGACTTTCAAGCCCAGACATATAAACCTGAACATGCTACAGGCTATGTTACTTAACACAGACTGTTGTTGAGACAAATAACAGATTTACACTGTGTGTTAAATCTAGCCTGAACACAGACTGTGAGGGCTGGGCAGGCCCTGAGAGCTCTGCACAACAGAAAGCTCCATGGTACTTCTGGATCCACAGGCAACTGAAACCCCTCTTATGGAATTCATCTTTTGTTTCAGATTAATTAGCTTTGTTAAATATAACATTTTGCTATGTGTAAAACTTCCTGCACCCTTTCCATTCACAGTTTCTAGCATCCAGAACAAGCTCTGTTCTGACCCCCTGAGTCAGTGTGAGTAAAAGTAGCCTGAGGCATGGGATGGGCAGGAAATGCATGCTTGTACACTTGTTTTCATTGGGCGCTCCTTGGCAGCTCCATGCAAGTGGAGATTGCTGGGCTGAATAGACTTTTATGTACAAAATTTACATTTGCATGCAAAAAGCCACAGTCACTGAAAAGGCCTGTGTGTTCCCAAGCACAGCCAATCTGAAAGCTGAGCTCCCACTCCCTGTTTATTTGTCAGATCTAACTGCTTACTGAGTTTGTAATACCTGTCTGGGGGGCAGACATAATTTGAGGTTTTTTCAGAAGCATGTTAAGAACACATTTAGTACTTGTGCTGAAATAATCTGCCCGATCAAATTACACAAGCTTAATAAACCTGGGTTGGTGGATACTGACATGACTGGTTTCATGGGAAGCATGCACGAGGACTCTGAAGTGCCATTGCTAAACAGCAGTGAAGAGTGAGAGTTACCAAACTGTGAAATGCTTTAATAGTGCATGTTATAGAATGGTCTGTTTGTTCTGCCCTGTACTGGTCACACCAGTAAAATGTATGAAGTTAATTTGATGAAAAAGGAAACTTTCAAATCTGTTCTTACTTTGTACTCAAGAGCTCTACATATATTAAAAGGTCTTGAATCACGTTTTTCCCTGTGCCCTCCTTTACAGCTCAGGAGATGTAGGAGAGAATTTGTAGCATTCTGAAATGTCATTTCACAGTCTCTTGTGTGGAAGGTAGCAGTTTCAAACACCTTTATTCACCTCAGCTCCTTTACCTTCTGACTTGGTTAAACCCACCTACCCAGCTGCACTGTTGGCAGTACATGATGAGCCTGCAAAAGAGGCTGGTAAATAAATGAGCTGGGAGTTAGTTTAAGTTACAATTCCTTACTGGGTTGCATCTATTTATCCCAAAATACTGATAAATCACATAAATATGTAAGTGCACACATTGTCTAAACACAGTGTATAATCCACTGCTATATTTAAGGTGATGTAAGAGCTACTTCATTGTACCATCCAGCAGAGTACCTGAGCATTTGTTAACTGAGAGACTTGAACACGAGAACATCAGTGGTTTGGATCCTACTGAATTATTCAGAAGTTACTCTCTTCTTAAGCACCTTCTATTCAAAGATGTTTGGGTTTTGTGATACATTTTTTTTTAACTGTTTGCTATTTCTGTTTTTGTGGTATTGTTACTTAAATTGCACGACACTGTTCCTGCTCCTTGGCAGAATAACATTGTAGATATGATGATAATGGGTAATCAACATTCCTTTAATGTATTTTCCAACCAATTCCTTGTCTGATTTTTGAGAACATTTTATTAGGAGCTGCCTAAACCATCTTAAGAACTTGGGAATTACAACAAACTGACTTCTGTACTTGATCACTTTTTTCATGTGTTGAATAGTTTTGCTAATAAGCATGATTTAGTTTACCTAAGCATGATTTAGTATGCCTAAGGCATTAAAAGGAAATTGTCAAGAGTAAAGAATATAAGATTTTGGGAAGAAATTTGTCTCATCATATTTAGCTGTTCTCCAGTCTTGTCAGAGGAGCCTAAACAGCTGCTGCCAGAGAAGTTACTTAACCCACAGACACACTGGGGCAGCTAAAGCCCAGCAATGCTCCTTTGGTGTGCAGTGGAACCAGGCAGCTTTGTAACTCCAGCCTGGCAGTTCCAAAAGCCCAAGTGAAGCCTGGAAAAGTGGGCAGTTTAAAAGGGGCTGCAACCTGGCATCTGCTTCATGCTCAAGGCTTACAGAGGACACCATGAGAGAGAAGGCTACGTGCTGCTTTCTGTCAAGGACAGGTTAGAGCACTCCCCTGCTCCTTCCCACCCTCCACGGGGTCAGTTCCCACAACGTCACTGTTGCTGCCTTCTTGCACCAGAGGCCAAGCCAGAGGCTTCCTGGGATAGAGCCAGGAATTGCTCCTTGCTAAATGCAGCCCAGCTGTTGAGCAGGTGGGTTAGGAGCACAAGCTGGTCAGCTCAGAAACAGAAAAGACCTTTGTAAGAATAAGACAGTGAGAAGGCTTGAGTGAGAAATTGGATGTGTGCTTGGGAATCAGTCTAGAATACCAAGGGTGTAGGTACTCAAATCTGGACCATAGGTCATTGCTGTGAATAACCTCAGCCTGGACTGAAGCAGATTCCAGAACTTTCTGCAAAGAACTGCTGCAGTTACCAGACTTGGCATCTGGAAATGGGAGACTCCAGGGCACTGTTTCCCTTCTCAGTTGTTCGGTCTCACTAAACAAAAACATCTTAATGCTGTTCATCTTCACACACACCAAGCTCTGAGTCCTGCTGCCACTGTCAACCTCCCCCAGGGTAGTGGTGGCCAGGAGTCAGTGGAGTTCTGCTGCTGCTGTTTGACCCTAGGTTTTAATCTCATCTCCTTGGTGGTTAAGGTATGCCATTCTGACCAAAGCAACCTGGCCCTCATGGAAAGGAGAAGAGAAACAAGGAGTCCTCCACCTGCTCCAGTCAGTCAACATGGATCCTGACCAGTACCAGCTCGGGAAGTCCAAAGTCTTCATCAAAGCTCCAGAGTCTGTAAGTGTGCCAGAACACAATTCTTTAAATATGCAACTGTTTGCTGAAATTAAAGCCCTCCCCACTCAAGTTGAGTATGATACCTGCTGAGGTGGGGGAAGTGTGATTTGCTTGAGAGTGTAAGGGGAGGCTTTATAATACATATTATAGGAAAGGGTTTATGCAGTGTCTTTATTTCTGTAGGTTAAGAACTGTATTTTAGCTCAGTGGTTTAGTTGAACTTCCTTAATGGTGACCTTCAGCTGCAAATGATAGATTATTTTGCACTGAGATTTTGCAATTAATATTATTGTTAGAGAAATAAATGGTGAGTGTTCATGAGAGACAGCATCAATATTGTCACTGTAACCTGAATTGCACGAGAGCTTGGTCATGCCCCTGCTGCAGCTGAGGATGTTTTTGCATCAGGAGCTCTCGTGCCTGTGCTGAAACCAGAGTGAGTGCTTGTGTTCAGGAAGAGATTTTTAATTTTTTTAAAATAAGTTTGCTATAGATGGACAATTGCCAGCTGTGCAGTAAGGTTTTATGGGTGGCAGAAAGGCTTCATTATTTACATTTCCATCACACACCTGAACAAATAACTCTGTACAGAAGCAAGTGAGGTTCTGTGGAAATGGTTTGCACTAGATTGAGTTTCCTTTTTCAGATCAATATGAACAACAGTATTTTTCTAGATTTGCATGCTTTAGAGAAGCAAAGTAAAAAAAAAAAAATCCCAAAGCCCAAGTTTGCTTCTCCATATACCCATTTTCCCATTTTTATTAATTTTATCTCTTGAAAGCTAGAAGAAAATTCCTGTGAATATTTAACACACAGTGCAGGGAAATAAGCAGCAGTCATGTCAGTGACTGATTGAGTGCTGCAATTGAGCCAAATGCTTGTGCTCCTGATGAGACAAAAACCTGATGGAACTGAAGTATGTAAAAGGCTGTAGTGAATATGCTGTATACTACAATAATTATGAAGTTGTTCTAATGCATTAAATTTACATGTATTTTAATAGGACCTGAGAAATTCTCAAAAAAGGGGATGCACCTTCCATTCCTGTTTTAATAAAACAGTATTTTCACTTGATTGCTGACATTTTAGACCCAAAAATCTTACTGTGTCATACTTGTGAATTATAAGGTCACAGTTACAAGTCCTGCAGCCAGCTGACAGCCTTCAGTGTTGAGAGAGAATGGAGCCAGTGGACACAAGGATATGAAATTCAGCCAGGGAAGAAAGTTGTGAACAGTTGTGTTACACATTGCACAGATCCCCACAGACATGGTTGCATTCTGATGAGGGAAGTAGGAATTTTGGAGAATGTGTGGATGGAGGCTGAAGAAATGGCCAGTGGACAACCTTGCATATCACCAGTAGAATATTTCAGGGAGAATCCATATTCCTCTTCCTTCATCAAGGGGTATAGAACTTAATGGGTAGACTGGTAAGAGCCACAGCCACACCAGCATCAGAGATTTCTTCCAGAAGTGCTACCTTAACATTCCAATCTCAGATCCCACAGCTGTGGAGGAGGCACCAGCTTGGATCTAGAGTGAAATGCACTGTAAAATACAGCTTTTTCTTGAACTTTGCATTTAAAATGTTTGACCCACCCCACTGTCTCTTTGTACAGCTGTTTCTTTTAGAAGAGATGAGAGAGAGGAAGTATGATGGTTATGCCAGGGCCATCCAGAAGGCCTGGAGGAAGTATGCAGCCAGGAAAAAATACGTGCAGATGAGAGAAGAAGGTAGGTCAGAACTGAGGGCAGGGACCTCACACACACACACACACACACACACACAGTTCCAGGAACAGGAGGGACACAAAGGGGAAGAAAATCTCTCCCTCTCTGTAGGCAAAAGTTACATTGCAGGTAACTGTGTCAGAATGATTGCTTTGTTGGACCCCTACGGTCCCACTGATGGGGTTGAGTGCTCTGCATGCACGGATCTCTTGGAGTGCCCAGTGCTTTGCTCTCAAATCAAAACCAGACTGATTAGGACAGACAGCAGAGATGCTGCAGGGGAGGCAAAAAAGAAAACTTCCCACAGTTATGCAGGATCTGAATAATCTGTAGGTGAAATGATCAGTCCATGGACTACCTCCTGGGACTTAGTTGTGTGTGACCTGGGCTGCATACACACACACGCTGGGTTTGGAAGGGTTAATCTTAAATTTCTAGCAGTGAGTGAGAAATTTGTTAGTTCCAGAAGCGCTCCAAATTAACCAGAGCTTGCCATCAGTGTATTTCACTAGGAATGGATTTAATGATCACATCTATCTTTATCTAAAGGATTAGTAGCAGTGCTTCACTGTTTTCCCATATTAGAAACACTTTGGTTATCACTTCCCAAGAAATTCTGTGTGAAACAGTTGGCTCTTTGAGAGCACAAGTTTAGGAAATTTGGTAAAAACTATTAATCAATGTTTATGTTTTGTATTTAAGCATCGGATCTGTTGCTGAACAAGAAAGAGAGAAGACGGAACAGCATTAACAGGAATTTTGTGGGAGATTACATAGGCCTGGAGGACCACCCCGAGCTCCGCCAGTTTGTGGGCAAGCGGGAGAAGATCGATTTTGCAGACACTGTAACTAAATATGACAGACGGTTTAAGGTGGGTGGAACAGCAGCATCCCCTAAAGACGAGTTCTGCTGCGAGTCAGAGTTGTCTTCACCATCCTGTGCCAGGAGCTGCCCAGCTCAGGGTGGCACCAGGCAGGACACGGCTGTGTATTTTCAATGCTGTGTTTCAGAGCGTGAAGCGAGATCTCGTCCTCACTCCCAAGTGCATTTACCTGATCGGGCGAGAAAAGATAAAGCAGGGCCCAGAGAAGGGCCAGGTGAAGGAAGTGTTGAAGCGAAGGATGGAAGTGGAGAGAATTCTTTCTGTTTCTTTAAGGTCAGTACTTGGAAGATCTTTTTTCCATTGACAGGGCAATTTGTTTAGGACAGGGAAAATAAGTTGATTGATGACGTGGGAATTGAAAGCTTTCTTTCTGAATTTGCTTGCTTTGGGTTTCAGACTTGTTTCAATAACCTTCAAATTTCCAATCTTCCTCTAGTCACAAAATCTGCCATTATCAAAGAGAAGGATTATAATTGTAACTTTAATAGCACATGGTTTTTTGTTAACAGTAATTACCATAAAATGACTAAGTGGTGTTCCTGTCTCTCAAAAGGATTATTTCAGCTCCTGAAAAAATCCAAACCTATTCTCAGAAAGCAAGGCTCTGTAGTTAATGCTGCTTGGACTTTGTTATGTTTTTAAAAATTAACCACGAGTACTCTGCAAACGTCGTTATAATGCTGGCTGTATTTGCTGATGACATTTTAAACTGGACGCTGTATGCTCTCATTTCCTTGCAGCACTATGCAGGATGACATTTTCATTCTACATGAACAGGAGTATGATAGTTTGCTCGAATCAGTCTTCAAAACAGAGTTTTTAAGCCTCTTATCTAAACGATATGAAGAGAAAACACAAAGAAAACTACCTCTGAAATTTAGCAATACGTGAGTTACGGCTTTTTTCAATGGGCTTTTAGGGATAAATGTTTTGTTCTTGCTGCCAAGGCAAATGAGTGAGTGTAATTTGTACTTCTTATAATAATAGGAGGTAGCACAGTGTAAAACCCTGTATGTGCAAGGAGATCAGAATTTTGTGCTTGCCTTGCCAGAGTGACAGGTTAAGATTTACCCGGGCCACTTGCCACTGTGTGTGTGCATGGAGAGCTGCCTTTGTTCTCCTCACCAGGGCAGGGCCTCTGCACAGTTGCTGCTGGCTTCTGGCAGGAGCAGGGAGCATCTTCTTCCCACTCCTTCACCTTTACCTAGGAGTGCAGACATCTCAGTGAAGAGTTTGAAAGAATTCTGGGCACATAATGTAGCAGTCTGAAACGCTGAAGTTCGTTGTGGGTGCAGGGGACTGCAGGGTGAAAGAATTATTCTAAGGAGGCCTCACTTAAGTAAATGATATTGAGAACATTTTTTAGAAACAAGCTGAAAACCTAGAGCATGTCTGATGTGCAGTTGGTTGTGAGGACATCCTGGAAACAATCCCAGCAAACGTGCTTTTGTTAATACTTCCACCCATTAATGAGATCAGCAACAGCAGGCCTTGGATTTGTGTTTATTTTATTGCCTTCAAAAAGGTGGAGGAATTATGAAAAGCAGCAGGCAATCTCTATTTTTGTTTGGAAAGGGTGTAGAAGGAGAATTGAAGTGAGGAACATTACTACAGCATACACTCCTGTACACTGGGAATGCAAAGCCAGTACCAGGAGTAAAGGTCATGTGTTGCACTTCTGGGGTCCTGCCCAAAACCCTGTCTGAGTTCAGAGCAGATGGATAGTGTGGAAATGCTGGGAAAGAGAGAGAGTGTGTGTGTGTGGTGAAGGATGTAAAATGAAGAGGCTGAGGTGTCTGTATGCAGAACTGTTCCCTTGCAGCACAGGGCAGGGCTGTGTGTGTGCCCGGGACAGCGAGTGCAGGAATGTCCACGAGCAGAGGCAGCACAGAGGCACTGGTGGCTCAGAGCTGACACATCTACTTGGACCTTTGCACATACTTGGTCAAAGCTCTCCAGGGCATCTTAAAATTGGAGAAGCTGTACCAGGAAAGTTAATACCTCAATTAAGAAGAGCATTTTTCTAAAAAGCATGGAAAACAGATTTAATTAGGTGGCTATGTCAGCTGAGTCACTCAAGGAATGTAAATTCTCAGTCTAAGCTTTAAATTTTACATTTCTAAATTATCTGCTGCCAAGCAATACTGCCTTGATTTGATGTAGCAATTCTGTTTTTTTTCATTTGTGTGTTCACACACTTCTGTCAGACTTGAAGTGAAGCTGAAGAAGGAGAGCTGGGGGCCCTGGAGCAGTGCTGGCTCTCGACAGGTGCAGTTTACTCAAGGCCAAGGAGATGTAGCCATTCTCAAACCAAGTAATAAAGTGCTGCAGATCAGCATTGGACCAGGGCTACCAAAGAATTCCCGTAAGTATGAATTTCCTCTAGAAATTAGGAGTTTATGAAATCAGAGAATGGTTGGCTTTTTCTATCCATGCTGGACTCTAGCCTCACCATTTTCTTTATTAATATCTCTGTAACACACAAAGATCCTAAGGATACAACAAAGTTCCTTGCTGCTTTACAGCTGTCGTGTCCTGGGCCTTGTTTACTGTCCTTGCAAGAAGGCTTTGCTTTATATCCTGAGGCTGAACTGGATCACAAAAGGGAGAATATCCCAAAGTTATCCTTTTTGCATCTAATGCTTGATTAACAGCTTGGCCAACCCTGCAGGAGTCAGTTTCCTTGTTCCTGAAGATCAGCTCTTTCTGATCACAGAACAGGGGGTCTGGCAGCCAGCAGGACTTACCTCTTCACAATTACATTAATTATGTAACAGGATGTTGCTGCTTTCTTCTAGGTCCTACTAGACGGAACCTTACCCAAGGCAGAGGATTTTCCAGTAGGTCTCAAAATCAGACTTATCCTATGAGAGTTGCACCACCTCCTCCAGGTAAGTCCTCTTGAGCAAAACAAAAATCCACATGAAGGCTTTTGGTTTTCTCCTGTCATCTGGTAATTTTTTACCCATTAAAAAAAATTATGCTAACGGTTTAAATTTCTCTTTAAAAGATCCTGCCTGGAAAGCATCTGTTTGTAGGCATTTTATGAAGTGTCTTGCTGGATATTCCCCTGGAGCTATCCTGCTTGACACATGGATGGTGACTTGTTCAGACACTTGGTATAAGCCACTGAATCCAAACCTGACCCTGTAGCCTTCTCCAGAGTGAAGGGTACAAGCTCTGTGCTTATCGAGCCAGACAATGCTTTGCAGTGAAACTGCTGCCAGGGCCAGCACAGCACAGAATGCCATTTGTGTCTCACTGTGCTGCCCTGTCAGACAGGTTACAGCTCCTGTGTGCCTGAGTGCTGGGACACAGCAGCTGTGCCAGTGAACAGCATGGCTCGCTCTGCAGGGCCCTGATGTCATCAGGGTGTTCCACTTCTGCCCTGGGTAGATATGATTAATTTTGCTTGTGAACTCAGAGGAGAACAATATTCCATTGACCCAACGTTTCCCAAGAGTTTTTTTTGTACTTACACTCCCAGAGTACTTTGATTTTAACAAAGAGTCCTCTCTCAGTCAGCTGCTGTTTATTGAAGAGCACAATGCTAATGGTGGAAGTTAGGGGTGTGACCAGTCTCGGTCAACAAGTTAAACAGACAATTCCAAATCCTCACAGCTGTATGAGTCAAACTAAAGACTGTGTGAGCTGCCAGAACTGGTAGTGAAGTGGGAAATTACTGCAAGAGCTGACCTGCCAGCAAACAGAGATGCTGAGTATTTATACAGCATCACTTAAAAAAAGGACAGTCTGGTTTTTATTTTCAAAAACTGTTTCAGCAGTTTTAGAGCTAGGAGAAGCATTACTGCTGAAGTTAAGTGCTGTGTTAACCCTCAGGCATTGGGCTATCACATTTAGTAGGTAAGTAGAAAGCTTTCCCACAAACCTCTGTAAATTACAGTAACATGGCTTTTTGTTTATTTGGTTGTTTTTTGGATGTTGAACTCTCTTGGAAAGTAGCCACACATAGCTGGAAAATCAAAATTTCAGACAGGTGTTACAAAGAGTTCCAGTTAACATGTCCAGACTTTCAATGAGTTTGAAGCCATGTCATGATTTGGGCGAATTCCTCTTTGAAAGTCCCAAACAATTGTATGGATTCTGCTGTTTTCACGTCTTATTTTGAAATCAGTGGTGGATTAGCTGAACAGAATGTTCTGTACAGGTTCAGAATAACCCAAACATTTATTTATATCAGCTCAATGTATGTGCCACGCTGCCTTGGATTGCAAAGTGGGGTTTTATGCAGGAGTTTATGACCCTTAAGTTCTGCCTCAGTACCCAGAGAAGATCTGAAGTGAAGATGAGCTGTTACAGGTAGTGGGGTTTTCTCAGGTGCTGTGATTATGAATTCTCCTCTCTGCACTGCTGATGTTTCTGCTGATGTTTAGCAGGCACAATCACAATAGCAGAGGAGAGGGTCACCCATATAATGGAGGAGACTGATTTTTAATAGAAGCACAGCTCCTGTTTTGTTCCATAGGAGTTACAGGAATGTAAAGCATGCAGACTTGAGCTCTTTAAGCCCTGATACTGCAAGTAGCTCAGACATGGGTGGGTTTGTCTTAAATTCAAGTTAAAAGCATAATTATTTATTTAAAGGCATATACCCATGTCAGTCCTAGAATTCAAACTCTTTTTCAACTATTAAAATAGCATCAAGGCATTTTTTAAAAACAAAACAATAGAAAAGCCCAAACACCCCCACCTGCATGCTTGTTAAAATAGACATTTATAGCAACTTAATAAAACCAGTCAAATTCCTTGAGTTATGTGGTAGACTGAGTTTGAATTTCAAAAGAAAAAGAATAAATTCTGGCTGGCTTTGGATTAACCCTTATCTGGATAAAATGTTGTACAGTGTATTAGAGGGGAGTTAGTGGTACTATGTTAGATAAACTGGAACTCAACTGAGAGCTAATCCTTGTGCTTGCTTGGAACACCCAGGGCACATGTCTTAAACCTTAGCACAAGTTCATGAAGTTGGGAACCCAAACCAGATAGTCAGCAGACCAGAAACTGTGTATAAATCAATTATATCAATTTCAACCTGAGTTTGGTTTGGGGTTCCTTGGTAGGTGGGGCTCTCTGACAGCTAAGCCATCAAAAGTCACCTTTACTGAGCTGGAGTTTGGACTGCATGCACTCACTCTTTACTTACTTCTAGGTCAGCAGCAAAATGGAGTAATAAATCCCCCCCAGTCTGCAGCCCATCCCCAGATCCCAGGAAATCAGTGGGCCAATCAGAAGAACCTGTACACAAGTATGACACGACCAGCTTTACCACGGCAAATGTCAGGAGGATCAGGCAAGATTTCACAGCAACCACAGAGCTTGGATTTCTTGAAAGTACCTGACCAAGGAGCAGCTGGGTAAGACTTTACATTGAATCTGATAAAAATATGTCAGTTTTTGCAAATAGATTTACACAAACTGTTCATGACTGATATACTCTGTGCATCAATCACCAGGTTGTACTGTTGAGCTGTACTCAAAGGTATCATCCATTCCATCAGATTCCAAAACATACCCCATCCTAGACCCTTAGGAATAAAGGGGAAGCAGTTCTGGTCTAATATCTTAAATTTGAGTATTGAAGGCTTTAAAAAACTTTAAGGTTTTTCAGTGACCCAACAGTTTCTACTTTAAGTCGGCCCTTACTCCACTCTCTTGTAGAACATCAGTGGAGCTTTACTGTAGTGGGAATCTTGAGTGTCACTTAATTGTCAAAGACTGCTGCCTATTCAGCAGTTCTAGGAAAAGAAAGAATTTAGTTTAGCAGAAGCAGTTTGCTGATGACTCCCATGATCTGCATGATTGGGGGTTCTTGGAGCCAGCAAAAGTATATTTATTTTTAACCATATCAAGAGCAACTTTTTGTACGAGCAGCCCTGTCTCAGCTGTCAGTCAGCAGACAAGCTCCTTAGCAGCTGTTCTGCACTAAATTACCTTGTCAGCCTGGGCATTCTTTTGCTGTATAATCCAACAGGCTGATTATTAGGTAGATTAATTACAATGCTAGTGAGCATTACACACTTTGGTTATCAAATAGTAACAATAAATGTGCACAATTGATAGCCTTTGAGAATTGAATGTGCACAGGGTTTCTAAGGAGAAGGCAGGTACAGAGGTCTTTGCAGTTGTACTGACAGCAGTCATTTTACCCCACTGTGCCAAGTGTCAGCCCTAAGATATTTCAGGCATATTTAAACAAGAAAATGCTCTAAAACTAATCTTCAAATAAGAAAGAAATCAGAAAGAAGTAGCCACCACTGCTTATGCTAAAAAGGCACATTTCCATCTTGTGATAACTTCCGTGGCTTTTGGTGGTGAAACGTTATTGTCACATGACAGCTTCTTCCTCAACTCTCTTACTAATATTAGACTTTTCTTTGTCCTGAGACGACAGTTCATGTAACAACACATAAGCCATAGGATAAAACCAAACATGCCAGGTGTTCTGCAGCAGTAACACACCTAAGGAAATATTCTTATGAAAGAGACATTCCCAAGGCTGTCTTCCTGAGTATTATGAGTTCCTTTATTAATACACTGGAAAGAACCAATGTAACTGTATTCAGCAGTGGATTTCAGACACGTTTCTGTGCCTGTTCAAAAGGATGCTGCGAGGTAGAAGAGGTGTGGCTTTAGTATTTCAAAACCATCGCCATATTTAAGTAGATATAATTTTAAGGAGTAGAATTAGGTTTATTTTTAGCAAAGCTGCCCAGAAGGATGCAGGGGCACTAACAATCCAGTACAAGACCAAGATTAAAAGCAGCAGGCTCCCCCTAGCAGCTAAACATCTCATTTAAGATACTGTAGTTCTACCATAGCTGCACAAAAGCTGAGCTGTTTTCCAAAACGTGTGCTGAATTCCTTCATTTCCATACTTAGGTCTAGGTTTCACAATGTCTCCTATCCTGAGCAAAGGCAGTAGATGCTGAAAAACAGAAGAAAAATCTCACCCCTCATAGATACATTGAGAACTGAAGTGCTGTTATAATCCATACTTCAGATCTTATTTTCTGGTGCAGTTCACTATGAAGTTAGAATTAGATACTTATTGACAAAATTAAGCCTAGGACTTAATTTAAGTATCTGTAAGTCACGTTATGTTATCATGGCAGTACATGACATAATCACAATTCATTCTCTTCCACATTATTGCATTTTTAGTCATTCAGCACATATATAATTCATTCTAAACTAATTAGACATACTGAGTCTAATACCTGTTCTCTCTTCCAGCCTTTATTAGCTGATGAGCTGGCAAAATGCATTTCTTCCCTCTTTCCCTTTCCTAATCTTTGGAGTGGTCACAGCTGTGACAGTTTGTGCAGCATCTCCCCTGCTGCTTCAGAGCTGGCTATAACAGAACAAGTCCATAGATGGCCCTGGAATCTGAGGCAACTTAAAAGAGATGCAAGTCTCTGTTACAGCTTAGTCACAAGAATGGTAAAGTAGCAAGCGTGTGAGCTAGAGCTTTGTTTTTGATACTGAAAACTAAATCACTGGTGACATCGGGGCAAGGGGAGAGACACAGCCTAAGCTGTGTAGATCCTGAGATATGCATGAACCGCATGTGCACATTTGCTTCCATTTCAGCCTGGGCACTAAATGTCTCCTAAGCATTTGAGCTGCTCTTGGGAAATACCTGCTCATCCATTTCCATAGGAAAGAAACGGCAGCTCTGTCCCTTTCACAGGGAAGTGTCACACTGCTATTTTTAATGGTTGTGACATTCGAGAAAATGTTTTCCCTTGTTCTGTGCCATTCTTTGAAATGAGCTGGCTAGGCGAGAGGGGTTTGGTGCAGCCCGGGTTTGAGTGCCCTCGCTGTGCAGTGTCCGCAGGCAGACGTCGAGCCGCCCGCCGCCGGCCGGGGGCAGGCCCAAGCCGCAGCCCAAGCCCAAGCCGCAGGTGCCGCAGTGCCGCGCCCTCTACGCCTACGACGCGCAGGACACGGACGAGCTCAGCTTCAACGCCAACGACGTCATCGACATCGTCAAGGAAGGTACGGGCACCCGGGGCTGCGCTGAGCGCTGCCTTTGGGCTCCCCTGCCACTCGGAGTTAGGACAGGGCTTCCTGAGCCACCCCCAGCTTCTCTTGTTAGGATGGCAAAGCTCCACGATGGCTCAGGGCACAGAGAAACCTCCACCCCAGTGCAGCCTCACTCAGGGGCATGTCAGAGACAGACCAAGGACCTGTCACTGGGTACTGCAGAGCTGTACGCTTAGTGAGTAATTCTGTCACTGGCTCTAAGGAAAATCAGCCTAAATCACAGCTGTAGCACAAGCAGCAAAATGTAATTAACCCATTCCAACTCGTGGCCTCCCAAGCACCCTTGTCAAGGCAAAATGATGTGGCCAAAAGGTGAACACATTCCAAAAATCCTGTCCCTCATTCCTTCCCAGAAAGTCACTCACTGAGCAGCACAGCTTTGCAAGGTTGCACTAAGTACACAGAAACACTTCCAGAGCCTCACTCCCTACCTTGCTGTCCTTGTTACAGATCCTTCTGGCTGGTGGACGGGAAGATTACGAGGGAAACAAGGTCTGTTTCCCAACAATTACGTCACCAAGATTTAAAAGACTGACAGAGAAAAATCAGCATGAAGGTACCAGTAGTTGAAGATGTTTTCCCTTGCCTTCAGGACATTGTTCTTCCAAGGTCTGCTGTTCTCAGCAGTATTTTCAACAGTAAATTGGGTATGAGAAGGAAGTTACCCACAGTACAGACTTTGATCTCAGCACCATACAGCAATGAACTGTAATATTTATTATATTTAAAACCTGGTTTAAACACCTGGTAAGTGAAGAATGCTCAAACCTACTATCTTCCTGAAAAACGTCATTTACAGTCTGGAACAGGGACTTCTAAAGGGCTGTATTTAATAAGTGCCTTCAGCTTGAATATCAGTAACCTTTTAAATTATCTACTGAAGATGTTAAATGCACATTTCCTCTAATGCAAATCATTCTGGGGAACATGTTAATAAGTATGCTGCTACATGTCAAAAAGATTTAGGCTCATTTGGGATATTACCATCTGAAAAACTACTGTGATGGTCTATTTAAGTAATTCTGTACAGAGATGTAATGGAACTTGTTTGTATTTGCAGGTGTGTTTAGGGACTCCAACAGGCACTGTAAGAATATAAAACAGAAAACCACATAGTACTGTATGCTAAACAATGTTGCCTTCTTCAAGATTTATATAGTAATATGGCTGGCCCATGTTGGATTTATGTTTAATACTCTACCTGTTATAAGATTTGTCTTTATGCAGAGCTGTACATTTATAGAAATAGTTATATACTGTATATAAAAACTGGTTATGATAGAAACCTGTATAAATGTATAATGCAGTAGGTCCACTGTTCGTATGAAGTAGTACTGCTAGAATTTTTATGCCAGGTACTTACAGATATGCACTACTCCTCCTTTTACATAGCAAAAGCACAGGTGGTTACTGCCCAAGTCTGATTGCCTCCCCCAGCAGAGTGGCTGTTGCTTGCCCCTGCAGTTCTGACAATTTCTGCTTTGCCTTTTGAACCTCCATAAAATAAAACACAGGAAGATCAACAGGTTTGTTCTCTGTGAATTTTGTTCTCACATATTACAAACAGTGGCTTGATCCCTTCACAACAATGGCTTCTGCTCAGCTGAAGTTCCATGCATTCCATTCTCTCATGTTAAGAGCAGTTAAAAAGCCCTGCCTGTGCTGGTATTAAAAAGTTGCATAAGCTAAAACTCTTGAATCCCTCCCTCCTAAACCATTGCCTAAGGCTAACTTAGGTATGTACACAAACTCCATCTTCTATAGAAGCTGTTTCTAGGAGCCAGAAGTGAAGACCTCACTCCAAAGGAGGAATAATAGCCACACAAGGAATGAAGCACATTTTTCAGAAGACCAGGTTTGCAGCAAATGCTAGGCTTACTTATCCCAGGGGAGAGAAAAATCTCCTGCTTGAGAAGAGACAACCCAGTAGCTTCAACATCCTTCCCACTTGTGGAGCACTGAGGTCTAGGACAGTTCTGCAGCATCAGGTTCTTGCCTTCTACATCAGAACCAGCACACTCATGAAGAGGAGATGCTGAGCAATCATAGAGTAGCTAGGTGTGGAAGGGAGCTACTGAGTTCAGTAACCCAGAGACTATCAAAAGGTCTAATTTACTATTACTTATCTTCTAAGATTACTTTAACAAATAGATGAGTATTGAGGTAGAAAAGTTGGCATTACTCACGTGCTTGTAGTCCCTGAGCATACAGACACTTCGATTAGAAACAAAGACAAAAGCAAGCAAAGTGTCAAGGAAGTGACAAGAGGAACTGCTATGTGCTGGATTTGACTATAATACCACATACAGAGGTTTATTGGAGATGGGGGGGGAAGATGTGGGCAAGCAAATAGGTAATGAAAAACCTAAGGGGGTTCTTTACAGGAAGTGAAGGTTTCAAGAGCTGAGCTGCTTTCAAAAGGTCTCATGCCCACAGTTCCACACTTGTATTCCCTGCACAGTTGTTTGCATTACAGGAGGCTTCCAGTTCTTCTACCTTAGCTCCCCTTTTTTTAGCACAGAGAGAAACACCAAGATTTACAAGGTTAATACCTGTTAAAAATAGCCTACATCTTTCCCCAAAGTTGAAGATGGCTAACTACAAAAAAAGAAATAAATTCCAGTATACTTTCTTGAAACAAGGCACTGAAATAAAGTACATATTTAGTGTTCTTTAAGGTACAACAGAAATATGCACTGTCTGCCTCCTCTTTATCTTAAGAGTGAAAATAAGTTAATAAATATAATGCAATACACAAAGCTTGGAGATTCTCCCTGGAAACAACCACAGAGAATAATCAAGTCCATTTAACTGCAAGTTGTAACAGTCACCTATTTAGTCAGGCATCCTACTTGGACATTAGATTGCAAACGTGTAGGTTGTACCTTAAAGAGTCACACTCTCAATATTTAAAAGAAAGGAGTTTTATTTTCAGATAGAAAGCTGTATTACAAAGCAAATTTAAAACGTCACCTGTGTGAATTGGAAGTGTCTGTGGGAGACTGGAATGCTATGTACAAAAGCAGTAGACAAAGTGCACACCCCATCAGGCCCCAGCTGCCCAGGGCTCACAGGAGTGAGGCAGCCAGATCCTTGATGATCTCACTGTTCAGCTGAGGGATGGTGCTGATGGTCAGTAGTTTGCTGCTTGCATACTTGTTCTTGATAGCCTGGAGAGGAGAGAACAGAGATACAAACATTTCACGCATACACTATTGATGCTCAGGCAGATAATTTTGGGTCAGTTTGCCTGCCTGCTTGGAAAAGAAGCAAACAAACAAGGTCGGCACTGAACTGTGTTTGCAAAGTAACAAGAGCACAATTTGTCTAAAAGTTAACGTTGCTGTTGCTGTTAACATTAATGCAACAGCCTCTCACAGGCTTGTCAGAACAGCGTATGCTTCGAGATAACATACACAGTATATTTACCTAAGAAGATACAATATGCAGCAAAGCTATTTCTAAAACACTAGAGAAAGGATTTAAGTTGTTATACTTACAGTGTATTTTGTTAACTTCTCATTTACTTTGACTACATTCTTGGCCATATGTTTCATGGTCATCACAAGGCTGTCTTCTGCATAGCCAGTGTAGTACTGCTGCTTTGTACCCTGCAGCAGAATGGTAACAAACTTGAGATTTGTGAAGGGGGAATTGCTGCTCAAGGCAGAGTCACTTCAGGCAGCAAACACTCAAAGCTTCACAGCTAACCCTCAAGTGCTGGAAACTGGAAAGGGTAGCTGTCAGTTTAAATGACAGATCCAGAGTAACCTGATGTGCAGAAGTCTGGACACATCAATTTCAAGGACCATGCTTCTAGCCTGAACAGAGGATAAAAAAGCAACTACTCATGGTCCACAACTTCATAATGCTATATGTACTGCAAGAATTATGAAAATCTACTTTTACTTATGGTGTAGCCTTCAATAACCCAACGCTTTCACAAGAAAAATCCTTTTGTACCCCAGTATTCACACAGAAAAGGATTTTGAGTTTTACAGATACATTCTTTTTTCTGCCTGCCACTATGCATCAGGCTTGTCCAACCATCATTCCAGCACCAGCACTGTAACCAACTAAACACAATTTTTAAAGAACTTTTTTATTAGCTCAATGCCACTGAGTGAAGAACAATTTTGATTAAAATACCCACCCATTTGCTATGTCCCAGAATCTTCTGAGACAGGCACAAGGCAGCAGCTGCGATCTCTGAGGGCCGGTGGTGAACCATGTCATAGTCTATCAGGGTCAGCTCCATCAGGTATTTTGCTAGAGTGTGTTGCTTAGCATCGGCCTAGCAGGTTGAGAACTTGTTAATCCACAGTTTTACTTCACTTTAGCATAATCACTCAGAATTGCTTATTGTATTCAAGGACAAAACAAAGATAGCAAAATCTTTACTACAGTTTAGGAACCATCCTTTCTAACAGGCATTCCTCTCAAAATCGAGACCAGCAGCAACTGGAATTTAGGCACAAAGCCAAGTGAGAGATTTTGACAGAAAACTGCAGAATCAGGCACTGCTGTGCCCAGCTAGGGACACTAATGCTCCCTCTGTAATACAAACTAAGGGAGGGGAGGTATAAAGTGACTTTAATTTGAGTTACCCAGTGGTCTGCTAAGGTAACTGAAGCCCACCTCAAGAGTGGACAGTCATTTGAATATAATCACTGAGGTGGAAGAAAAGGGGAGAAAGCTTATCTTTTGATTCTTAAATAACATAATATTTGCAACCAGAAGTTACAAAGAACTGCAACATTGCTACTGTTTTACTAATAAGTACCCTGATCACCAGGATTAAAAAGTACTAAAAGCAAGGGTTCTTAGTTTAACAGTAAACTTACTGCCACTAAGGCTGAACCCGGGTGTCAGTAAATAGAAATGTGAAATACTACTGGCTGCCACAGTGACACTGTCGTGTTATTCCACAAGGTGGTGTTTCAGAGCTGAGCATTTCTTCATCCAGCATTTAAGCTGAAGGAGGTAAGATCACTTGATAAAAACACCAGAAGCAATCCTGATAGGCTTTACCAATAGAGGAAAGTGCTAGATAATGAGGACAAGTACCCACCTCCCCAGCTTTTGATGCTCTTCTTAAGAAGTGAATTGGAAGAGGTCGCCCCAGGTCGAAGTTTAATTCTTTAAGAATAATCATCTCCATTTCTCTAATTTCATTACTGGTGTAGGCATTGTCAGTAATGTAAACAAAGTCTGCTACATCAGGAGACAGTATCTCTTCATATTTTGAAGCTACAAGCAGCGCTGTTACACCCACCAACTGAAGCTTCTTGCGAGGTACTGGATGACTCTGCAACACAGATATTTAAACTGCAGGCCCTGAAATGTCAAACTCTTGATAATCAAATTCATATTTATCAGTTTAGAATACCAGCATGACAGCGTTCATTCCTATAAATGAGGTTTTCATTCTAGCAAAAGGTGTCTGTATAATGACAGGCTCAAAGAAGGCAGCAGCCTCAGAGTTAAGATGCTGCACTGTAACAGCTCTTGCACACAGAGCAGATTTTGTAGATTGTTAGATTTCTAAAGAAAACTCCAATCCTGAACTCCTTTACAAACGTTGCAGCTGATGAATTACTGAGCACGCCTCGACGGAGGTCTCACCTGTAAGAAGCGGTCCATGATGGCCACGCACATGTAGAGCGTCTCCTGCAGGAGGTGGAACCTCGAGTGCACCTGGACGAGCCAGTCCACCAGAATGGCGCGCATGCGCCCGTTGGTCACCCTGCCGTCCAGGTAGTGCGGACGGACCGACTGCTGCAGCTGTGGGGAGAGCGGCGTGAGCGGCCAGGAACCCCCCCAGACAGCGGGGCAGCCCCGGGGCAGCCCTGGGCCGGCCTACCTCGAGCTCCCTCAGGTACAGGTAGATGTCTTTTACGTAGTCACTACACAGCTGGGGGTTCTCCCAGTCATCAGCATCAATGTCTTCTACGTTGTTGAGCAACACGTCAGAGAAGGCTTGGCACAAATCCTCCTCCTGCATGGATACATCCATAGGGACAGGAGACAGAACCTAAGGAATAGATGCTATCTGTTAACATGTCTTATGGATGTTTAAGTTTCAATGTTCCTTTGTTTCCACGCTTCACCAGTCACTAATGCAATTTCTTTGGATAGAAGTTGAAACCAAGCTTGGGCTCCAGTGCAGCAAGTTTTCACTGACATACTACGAACATAGAATCCCAAGATCTTATAGTAATTGCCAGCTAAAGCAGAAACTTCATCCAGTACTTCAACAGCTCATTCTGCCACTTGAATGTCAGCCTTTAAGTACAACCTGCATTAAACTAAAACCTCAGTACAGAGGCTTTGCTTTCTTGGCAGGGGAATGAGATATAGCCACAGATAAACTATTGTGAATGTAGAGCTCAAAGTAGCAAGTCAAATGAAAAATCAGAACAGTATCATCACTTCCTACCTTTGGAACATCAGTTTCTTTGTTTGCTTGATTTACAGCAGCTGGAGCTTTAGGCAGTGCAATTCCATTTGTCGTCTTGCTAGGTCCTTTCACAGGCTTTATGGATGCTTTGGGGCATTCTGTTTTCTGTCATGAAAACAATTATTATTAGTATAGAGCAGAAAATCCAGCTTATCCCTATATAGAGATTTTAAAAGTTCCTTTACCTTAGATATGTGTGTTCCTCTTGTTGCAACTTTATTTCCTATTTCTTCTAAAGCAGCCCTTTTGCCAGTCACGTGAGTTTTCGCTTTACTTCTGAGATCAGACACCGCATTCTCCATCCCTCTAGTGATCTAAAATGATAAAATTGCAAAAGTTTAAGAGTCAGAGACCAACAACTTCCCAACGCCTGACTCCATTATAGACTCACCATCACTGTACCCATGTACCTCTGTGCCTACATTACTTCCTAGCCAGTCACATATATTCAGAGGACGAGTATCCTCTCTAGGTTTAGAGCACTGTACTTCCGAACGGTGTTTCAAAATTAGGCAATGCAACCTATGCCACACTTTTTAACTTTCTTTCTTTAAGGTCGGAGTCCTCACCTGATATTTAACTCTACTAGACTTATACTTTGTAACTCTAGCAGCGCCCCCCAGAGGATGCATAAAGCAATTTCCTTGTTATATATATGCCATATAAATTAAATACCTATACTACACACGCAAAAAATTAATATTCTTTGTTCTCCACAGCACTGAAACCAGAAGACTTCAGGGTTTGTCTTGGAGTTCAGTTTAAACCATTAGAAAATCACCACAGAAGAGAGGCTCCTGTAGTCCCCTCCTACACCTCCCCCTAAAGCAGCTTTAGTTTTCTCACTCCCACATGCCCCCCTGTTCCGCGGGGGAGGCGCGGGCGGCAGGGGCCAGGCCGAAGCGGGAGCAGCGCCCGCTCTGCTCTGCCCGTAACAGGGCCCCCTCCCACCGCTGGGCCACAGCTCGGCCCGNTCTCTTCCCCCGCTGCTCCTCTGCCGCCCCCCCGGCCGGCCTGCCGCCCGTGGCGGTACTCACAGGGGCACGGCGCGTCACCGGCAGCGCCATGGGCACAGACACGAGGGGGGCCGCTGCCGCCGTCCGCACAGACCCGCTCCGCTCTCCAGCCAAACCGCCGGCCGCTCGTTCGCACTGCCGCGACTCCCTTTAAACCCTGTCCTGCTCTACTATTGGATAACTTCGTACGATGCACGCGTCCGATTGGTCCGCCTGCACAGGCCCCGCCCCAACAGGAAACGGCCGCAGCCGCTTCCGGTGACGGCGGCGCGGGGGGCGCAGCGCCCCCCTGAGGGCGGGGCCGGCCCGAGCCCCCGGCCGGGAGAGTTTAATCCCGATCCCACCGGGAAACGCCTCCCGCCGAGCTGCGCCGACGCGGCCCCACAGGCAGGCAGGAGGTTTAACAAGAGTCCCGAGAATCAGGAACTTCAACGCTACCGTAGTTGCCTAAACCGCCAGAAAGGTTTATTTACAATTCTTCTCCAGTCTCTTAAAATTAATACTCAATTCCAAGGTTCCAGATAACTCCATTTAGCAGGATAATTAACTTCTTGGGCAGTACCTGCAGTAATTTAATACACGTAAATGAAAACGTTTATGGATCAAGACTTCAAGAGCAAAACAAGGGAAGGGGGAAAAAAAATTGCAAAAGAAACAGATTTTGAATGATACCAGTCTAACATTTTATTTATTGCATACAAAAGGATTTGTTTTGACAATGGAACTTTATATGAAAAGTAATTTGATGCATACTGTTGAGAATCTTATCTTCAAAGATGCTGCAGAAAACTTAAGGCAATGCATCTAAGCATATAAAGCACAGTAAGTGGTGGAAATTTTCAAAATGAAAAGCCTATTCTTTCTCCTTCCCTTAAACTATGGTTAAGTCACAACCTTCTGGAACAGAAGTAAGCTGCAGCTTTTTAGCCCCTGCAATAACATTAAGATCAGAACACTGTGATTCCTGACAAATACCTAAGTGTTCAGCATCACATTACAATGTTATGCATACATTTAAAAGCAAGACAGTATCAGTAGCTATTATATATAACAAATCAATTCATGGATCACTAAAATACCTCTAAGTACCAGGCACTCAAATTAGACCCATAAAATATTTCCTTAAAAAGAAAAAAATTCAAAAATCCCCCAGACCTGTGCTTCTCTGTCCTGTTAGGGAAGCCAAAATAGATTCTCTCACATACCCAGGGTCTCACTTCAGAGGCCTTGGGGTTTTTTGTCCCGTATCTCTCAAGTACCTTCTTGGGAATTTTTAGAAATGAGTATCATCAGTCTTCAAGCATTAGTGGTCAGTTAACTTCAACAGTCACTGGAAAACACAAAGTGTCTGTTCAGTCCTTCCAGTTACTTATATTAATTCTTAGCAATGAATAAATTAATGCAGCTTCAACTTTGCAGTCACTTTCTGTTTCCTACAACCAGAATGTTCCAGAGGCTTTAGCGTCAAGTCAAGTCAGGTTTTGAAGCAGTCCAATCGTGTTGCCTCTCTCCCATATCCCCCATCACATAAGCACAAAGTGGTTTTAAGTTCAGTTTTAACAATGCAATTAAGCTTGAAAAGGTCCATTTATCACACATGCTGGAATAAAATTTCTCTCTTTTTAAAGCCTCAGTGCCAGAGGTGTGAAGTTTGTTGCCAGCAATAGACACTGTACTTGCAAATGCTACTTACTAACAGGTAAAAAAAATTAAAATAAAAGGGAAGCAGCTTTAACCATCCAGAAACAGGCATCAAATTAGATAAGGTAATATTCATAAATGGATTTTTTAGTGTAAACATAAGAATTTATCTTGTAGGTTTACTGTAAACCATTTTACACGTAATCTGATCATGAAAGACAAAGACAAGAGAAACTGAAGGTATTTATTATTCAATCCACTTACAAAGCAGATGGCTTAATGCAAGCTAATTGACATGTTCATATATGATCCCCAAGGAAGATCTTTTCCAAAGTGACAGCAATACTGTCTCAATGTTTTTGCACATTTGCATTTTGCCATGTTGAGCACATTTATATAAACTATAATATATTAGACGTGAAAGGATGCTGAGGAGCAACTTGAATCCTGATATGAATTAAAACCTCCTTCAAAGGCAAAATGTTAGCACATTATAACTTAATTCTATATACTATATTATGCAGCAAATCTTAACTATAGAAAATATTTTAATCAGTGATGGACTGTTGGTAATTTATAAAGAGGGAATCTATGATCAAGGCAAAATCTAGGGAACCACATAATTTGTGTCTCAGTTTCTACAGGAATTTACAGGCTTTCAACTTACTAATGAAAAATAAAAACAAGAGACAAGTGGATTTAGCTAACTTTATTAACTTTAAATCTAATAAAATTCCCAAGACAAGCCTGGAATCCTTAGAAATTCTATGAATTCATGTATATAAACCCAAACAAAAACCCTGCAGCTTTAAGTCCTTATTGAATGGTTTTGTATTAAAAAAAAAACAACACAAACCAACAAAACCCAAACAAATTAAAAAACACAGCCAAAAAAACCAACCCTCAATGTGCGCAGATACTTCAACTTAAGTTAGCAGAAGACCAAACAGATTCTAAGCTCTTTTTCCATGTCCCTAATAATTCTTTCAAATCTGCAAGTATCTACAATCCAGCTAACTGAAATCAACATTTAGTGTTCACTAAGAGCTGTTTCACAGCAGCATATATTTAAGTTAGGGATTCAAATTTCTAGACATAGAAGAAAATGATAAATACAATCTGAACAGCAGTCTAAATGTTTAATATTGACATTCAAATATATCTGCATTGTGCTGAAATTTTAAAAACAAACACAAAAATCTGATCAGACAAAAACTCTGGTGATGAGTATGCTATATGTATCAGTCAAACTGAATATAATTCTGTTCCCAGTATTAAGGATGTTATTTGACTCATAACTGATCTTGTAAATATACAGCAGCCATTTTTTCCTAATTAAGGAATGTCTCAATACATAATATTATCCTTTTCTAGATGATCTTTATACATTTAAACTAAAATATATACGATCGATTAAATTAAGGAATTCAAGGTTAGTAATGAGTGAAATCATACTTTCAAAGCTTGATACTACGTAAAGAAACCAAAAAAGAGACCACACAATTCTATTTACTAAAGCAGCTAATCTCGCCTGCAAGTTTGGGGTCACAAAGCCCATAATATGTGCAAACAAATGCAATACAAGGAACCATGCAAAAATACAGTAATGAATTTAAAGAAAAAAATGTAAAACAAAACAAAAAGAATTTATAAATACAGTGAAACTCAACTGTCTTCTACATAAACGGTAGGTCTAGCATTAGTTGTACCATATAGCAGAGCCAGCACTCTGGGTTCAATGCTTCCAAATCTGCGCAGGTAAGTCATGCCATCTTTGGTTGACTGCAGTACCAGGAAGGATGAGAGGGAGCAAGAGGGAGGACAAGAGTTCTGGAAAGCAGTGTCAACTTTCACTAGGCAGCTGAGCCTCAATGTCCACTCTGCAAATGGGGCACTTCTTGTTAGTAATCAGCCACTGATCTACACATACTTGGTGGAAAAGGTGCATACATGGAAGGCGCCTGTCATCAGAACACAAAAACATTGGTGTTAATAGAGCATTTCCATCTCAACAAACCCCTTGGAAAATACACTACAGGGGCTTTGCTACTGAGGTCTGTCCTTTGTTTTCCCACAGGTTTCATAGCCTTTCCAGCTGCACATGCATTCTGTCTTAATTCCAAAAAGAAACAGATATGGGCAAGGACATCCAGCATCAACTGGCTTCTGCTGTATTAGACTGATTCAAACCTGTTGGAGTTTAAGTAGCATTACTCCAGAAACACTGACAGTCCTGATTAATTCAGAGCATCAGCACGGGCTCATGTTGTAACACAGGCAGTCAAACTATGGGAGACTGTGATAGAATAACCCACACTCTACCTAACAACAATACAGACTAAATTTTTGTATTAGTTCAATGACAGTATTTAACTAACTGTTAACCTAAGCAGTACTGCAAAGCAGTGCACCAGATTCAATTATGGTGTCAAAGCCAGAACAGTAACGTTATATTCTGATATTCATTTACCTGACATCTTCACCTTCCTCCAATATAGACAAACAGATGGTGCACTTTTCCTCTGTGTCTTCTTCTGTTCCTTCCTCCCCATCTTGTTTGCAGTGCAGTTTCCTCTGTGAGAACCAATCAGTTGTTACCTTATTAGTAGAGATGACATTATTGACAAACTGAGTAAAACCTGTTTTTGATACATATTCAACACATATTTCTCTGAAAACATTTTGTAATACTTATTAAAATCTATTTTAATCAAAATGAATCAAAAAACAGCACCTGAAGCAAATTCCAGGACATTTCAGATTTTACTATAGTTAATGAAAAAAGTCTACTGGACTACTGATTTCATAGTGCTGCAACCAGTCCTTTTACTTGTCTATTTTAAATATTTTAATTTCATTCATGTAGAGGCAAACAAAAATCCTTTCAACCTAGTGTCTTGTTACTATTCATCAAGTATGAAAGAACAGTGTCATGGGGATGGGACTGCATCTTATCATAGACTGAACTCCAACTGACAGATGACCTCAGTTGTCAAAACTGTGTACCCCAGTTCAAAACCTCGTGGTGTTCCAGTCTTCCCAGTAAAATTGATATATACCAAGCAGGTAATCACTGTGAACTGTCTACTGCAAACATAAAGCTTTAGTATGTGAGCTATCACTGAAGTCTGTTGTTTGCTATTACCAGCAGTTATTTCACTATTCACAAGGCTACTCATAACTACTGGGCAAGTTAAACAGAAGTGGTTTGATATGATTATCACATCACAGTAGCTCTTTATCTAAGGAACTAATTTTAAATTTTCCTTGTGAAACAAGTGGCATTGTAAGCTTTGCTTACAATCCTTGAAATTTCAAGATACAAAAAACATGCCGTCTTTGAGGCTGACATTTCTGCAGATTTAAGCTAACCATTAACATTATTAAAGTTCAAAGAAATATTACAGACAGGCCACAATTGGAGAAATCCTCACCTTTTTGTATTTATGTGGATATGTGCATCTTTCTATAGTTCCCTGTGTTGCTCCACGATTAACGTTGCCTAGTCGTTCCTCCAAGTGAATCAGCTCCTAAAAATCATGAAGGAATAAACAGTGTAAAAACGATTATTTCAACTACATTGAAGAAGTATTAATTTTAGTCTAACCTGTTTTAACTTTTAGAATGACAAACTCTTATTTCCTGAATTAATTAAATACAGGCAAAGCCAAAAAAGAATATGTTGTGTGGGAAAAGTGATGGGCTTCTGTAGAAAACCCACACAACACTGTCTGGTATTTTAAGTTCTAGGGAAATACTATTTTACTACAAAAAGAAGAAGAGTGTTTGTCAGCTAGGAATGGCTGTATGTTCACACATACTTCTGTGTCTAATGAGGAAAAGGCAATTAAAATATCCTGTGTAAATATTTGCTAACAGTCATTAAAGCTTTGAAGAAAAAAAAAAGTTGCAATATGACTAATTCATTTTTCTCCAGCAATGTGTTTATTAGAACCATGAGATGTCACTGAAGAGGTTTTCAGTGGACTAGGTCATTAACTCTCTGCATCTGATACCTTTTACGTTCTCCTGGATTTTTTTCCTTCACTCCATTTCAATTCCTGCACTGTACAACAGGACAGCACTGTCAGTGTGGCCAAGTTTCAGCCTCACTTGGAGGATCCTGGCACAGCTACTCAGAGACACCACTGCCTTCTCCAAATGTCACGGGACTACTCAGTCCTACTGGTGGCTGGTGGGCAGAGCAAGATGTACTGTCAGGTGATTGCCACCTAACCTGCATTGTCCAGGGCACCTTTTCCTGACCAACTTTCAAATATGCATTTGTCCCACTCCACAATGGTGAGGGCATTCTGTAAGTAAAGGGCATTTTCTTTATGATTCTTTTCTATCTATATATAGAACTAGCTCTATCGTACACCCTCCCCCTATTCCCTCATGACACATTTTGACATATATCTAGTTTTATTCTATTACAAACCTCAAAATTGCCCCTGAAAGGGCCTCTGAATGATGTTCCATCCAATCCCGATGAAATGTAACGGATGTGAGGGTAGCCCGCCATGTCTGGTACCTATTCAAACAGCAGATATTAAGTTAAACCTATTCAGAACAGTTTCAGTATTTTACTGTTCACTTTGAAAAATTTAAGTTCCTTTTGCTTTCATTGAGTCACTTTTTATACTCCTCAGCCTGAGCACACAATTCCAACTGACAGCACAACACAAACACCACTCTGACACATCTAAACATAACCAGATGCAAAATAGAAGTGAGACCAGAGCCTCTCCTGTAATCTTACCACATCTGCATTACAATTCCCAAGTCTCAAATCTCAACCTACATTATATAAACCACCATAAATATCTACCTATTTTTGTAAACAGAACACCTAACAGCTACACATGAAGTTATGAAAAGGACTCGCTACAGATGCTCAAATAGAAGCTTTTGGTACCACAAGAGAAGCAAGGCTAAAAAACTCAGTCTGGGAAAAGCAGCCAATATTCTTATCTGACTCAAAAGAACCGAACATCTTCATATACACTTCAAATTTAGAGGCTGATAAAAATTAACACTCAAAACTCCCATCTGATGTCACAGTTAACTCTACATACACTCTGCATTCAAGCATCCACTAAACCTCCTTGCACAGTAAGAGATATAAGCAGTGAACAAAACACCAGTGTCCAGTGCTATATCCCACAGGCCCTTCAAGCACCAGCACTTTTCATAGAGCAAAGCTGAAGGATAGTTAACAGAGCAGGGACCACCTCCACAGCAGGGCTGCTGCAGTCCTGTTCTATCCCAGCAAGATGAGTGATTAATGGTATTGACTTTTTGTCAGAAACACCTCAATAGCAATTTTAATGAACAGGTGAAAAAACCCAAAACGATCAGCAAATTTGGTTTACTTAATCCCACAGCACACTGACAGGAAGACTAAGCAGCAATTCACTTGGAAATACTTCAGTACCATCCTCCTTTCTGTGCTATCAGCTGATAATGTCTCTGCTGCTGTATATGACAGCTCAACATCCATCTCATGATCCACAAATCAGGTATCTCAGATACTATTCATGAAGTCACAGTCATATGTTGCTCTTCTTCCCATCACACACTTCCAAGTTTAACACATATAGTGTAAAACTCCATGAATGCATGGAATGGAATGTGGAAAAGCACAGACCTAGACAAAGCTACCCACATCAAATAAGACACCAATAAGCTGCCTTTCTACAGTTTTCAAATCCAGTCTTGTAACAAAAAGCTGACAGGGACAGACAAGATTCCTCTGCCCTAAATAATTTTTTTCTGGAAAAGAAAGGCAGAATCTGATTATTTTAAAGCAGTTTACACGGTGCTTGTTAAATGACAATGTAGTGCCAACATCCACCACAAATACAGCCACAATATTGGTCTTAACAAACCAGAGTAATAGAAACCTAAGATGCAGATTTCACATGCATATCAAAACACTTCATGTGAGTAATATTTGTTGGTATCATAGGTCTTATTGTTTGACAATATAAACTGTGGCTGGAACTAAGGAATTTTGGGGAGCAGATTAAAAATATGCTGATTTGTTAGAAATCTGCCTCAGATAATCACTCATTTATGATTCATTCTGCATTTTAGCATGTAGTTCTACTGCAGCTTCCAATTACAGAAAACTCATTTGAAGAACTAGGTCATTCAGACTATGAACATACTTATTGTGCCTGGTTTTTACTAGACATAGACCTGTCTGGCATAATTTGGAAAATTTTATTGCATATTATAACATTGGGAATCAATGGTCACCACTCAGAGGAAGGGAACTCCTGACAAAACTAAGTCTCAGAAGTGATATTCGATGCCTGTTTCTTATTGAGCAGGATTTGAAATCAGTCTTGGAAAATGATGTGATAGTGCAGACACTGCATCATTACAAGAGGTGCAAAGTCACAGATGGATTGCTGTAATTCCATAATTGCAGTTCCAATTGCTCAGCAGTCAGTTTACCAACTGCAGAGACAAGCACCTGGATAGGTCTTCTATTTGGAACAAATTCTGCTACCAGAGACTAAGAAACCTATTAAATTTATTTTAACAGTACTGACCCAAAAATTGTTCAGAGTACCTACCACAACAAACTACTGAACTTAAGACAACAGAAATGTTATGTGTGACAACATGTTTTCATGCTAATAAATGGGCCTTCTTATTATCCTGATGGGGATGGCATAACACCTCTGCAAAATTACCTGAACATATACAGGCTCTTTTATAAAATACCCTGAGAGCACAGATCACATTTCTGGTCAGGTAAAATGCTACTCTGAAAAAACATCTCTAAGAACAAAAAAAAAATTAAACCAGCTCTTTTACACCTGCAGAATAAGCAGTCTGCTAACACAGCAAGATTTTACATTAGTAAAATTAGTACATTAGTGACTACAAGATGGAGAAAATATTGGCAGGAGAGAACTATCAATATACCTAACTAAGAACAGTCTTACTAGAATCCCTTTGACACTTATCACCAACTTTCAAATGCAAAAATATTTCAGCTCTCTTGAAGAGCTTCACACACAACCAGAAATTAATTTTCACTAAGATTTCAGATATAGAATGTAAGAAAAAAGGAAAAAGTTAAAGCTAATGAACAATGTAAGTAGTTAAAGGTAATGCCAGTCTGCATTAAGTGTTTGTATATATTCTTCTGGATACAGTCAAATTAAAATATATACTTAAAAGTAATATATTCTGGACCTGCAAATTCCAGCACAAATCTGCTAAGAATTGTAAAGTATCATTTGTTTCTTGTTTTGTACTTTCTATTCATATTTTCCTTGACCACAAATATCTCCAGCAACCAAAATAATTCAAGGCTAAGTCTGAACCATTTACAACACAAACATTCTCAACAGTTTGAAATATCTAACCTGCAGGGAAGGCTTTCTTCATTGCTACTCTCTCCTTTAAATACCCTCTATCTCAGCAGGATCTTTCTGCTTTTCAGTTGCCATATTCCTGCCCAGTATGGTACTACTTATCCACATCAGCCTTCATGATTCACATTTATTTCATATGTAATAGAACAAATCCCCAGTGTAAGCCTTTTCAGTTAACTACTGCTCAGCTACCATCACTATCCAAAAAGAAGTAAAGCTCATCATTTACTGTCTCAAGCCAAATACAAATAGGGAAAGGCTGCAGTTTTCATGGAAAGTCATTGGGTGAAGGAACCCAATGAAGTACCTGTGCTACACAGATAAAATCCAATGTACCTGTGTCTTAGGGAAACATAAAATGAGTGCTCTTCAATAGCTTTTACTCTACAAAAACACAAAGAACAGTAATTTATGTTTGTATTAGGAAAAAAAAACTAGAAGCTTTTTTCTTTGATGCAGCTAATCAAGGCTGTTTCAAATCTGAAGTTCATCTTGGAACTACTCACTACATCAAGTTACTGCCTTAAGTGTTCAGTTATTATACAGAAACTTGCTGCCTTTTGGGGTACAGACCAGCTGCATCTCTTAGAGCTGCAGCACCTGTATGACTACACTCTGAGCAGTATTATTCTGACCAGCACACAACTACCATAATGTGCTGAGACATACTGGCTTAGACCTCCAAATCCCTAAGGATTTTCACAACTAAGTGTAAAGACGGCCTCAAACACTCTGAATTAATCCACAGGTAAAGGAACAAAACAGTAACACTCTGCAGTAGAAGAAAAAGGGGGCACAGCATATTGAAAGCTGGATATGAAATACCTGAGAAAAGATTAAGTTGCCATAAGAAACTAAGTTTGCTTGGAGGTTTTGTTGTTGTTTTGAGGTTTTTCTTTGTTTGTTTGGGGTTTTGGTTTGTTGTTTTTTTTAAATGATCCAAAGATCTCCCTCAGACTGAGAAGGTGCAGGTTCACAGATAAATTAAAGAGTCTTCTCAAAGCTTGCATGAACTCTAGAGAGATTTAATACACCATACCCAGCAATCTACAAAGTCCAAATAAATCACCCTCCACTCCTTACCCCTGAAATCCACATTCCATGTGACATTATTCAAAAGTGCAGAAGAAGTTGGAGTCAAGAGTCTGGGCCATACCTCACAATAAACTAGAGAAATTGCCACCTTGCCCACCCTGATGTGGTAAACAGTGCTAGAGCCCCAAGTCAAAAAGCCTTTCCTTAACAGTGCCAAAGGAACCCAGAGTAAACAGAAAGAGAAGTGGCATCTAACAACAAACATTGGTATCAGAGAAGAACAGAGGAACAGATAAAAAGCCTTTGTGTCCTGCACCTTTCTGGTGTAATGTCCCATTAGTTATGCCATGCACTGATCTTCACTTATGTCTCCCTAAAAATGATCAGTTACCAGAATGGGTGCACAGAATGGATTTCATTCAACAGCTTTTCCCTCAGCACATACATGGCACTAAAGCAGTAACAAACACAAAGTCTAAGCCATGGTCACAAAGTAATTGTATTAAATTAAGGAGGGAAACAGCCTGACCCTTGGATAAGAAACCTCTTCATAACAGCTTTTAATCTATGGTTCCTCCTGAAACAACACCTAAACAGGTAGAAGTCTCTTCAACCAAACTAGTAGAAGAGATTTTGTTTCCCCAACAAAATTTGGACTCTCAAAGCTGGTGAACACTGATCATCTTCCCTCAGATTTATCATTTTGTCTCCCTGAGGATTAAATCGGCAGCACTGAGTAGATGAAGATTTGATGATCTGTATCTAACTAAAGTCAGAAACTGGTATAGGGTACTAATGTCATTAAAGCCTAAATAACCCATTATGTCCTTTACTATCTGATAGTAGTTTGAAAGGGTTTCAGTACTCCACATAAAAAAGGTACACTGCCAATTATGCTGCAAGCCATTTCACAAAGTGGATTCAGTACTAATGAAATTCTTAGTTGAGTGACTACAACAGTTACTTTAAAAGACAACCCTCTCTCAAAAAACCTAATAGTTTATGATAGCTGCAACAAAAAATATGACTTGTGAAATATCTATTCAGTACCCTCTGTACTTGAAGAAGAAAACACTCCTTAGAACATTAATAACTGCAGAGGGACTCTAATCACAGTTCAGCCTCTCCTCCCCCACCCCTATTCCCAAAGTTACAAAGAAAAAACAGGTGGCAGGTGCAAATAATCTGTTGCCTAAAACAGCACTTTGTGTTTAAAATCCAGTCAAGTCTGTTAGATGAAAAACTTCACTGACTAATTGCTCTCTATTCAAAATAAGTTTTGCTGACAGATCCACTGTACTCTGAAACACACATGCCAACAAAACCTGTGACTTTCTTTATTTCCATAGAAGGGGTAGAGTCATCAAAAGGCATTTGTAATGCTTTGAACTCATTGTATATATAACTTCTAGCAGAGCTCTAACCTCTCTTCATGTTCTTCCAGTGCGTGAATACACTTTAAATCAGTCAAAGACTCTACAGAACTTCAAAGCCACAGTGCTCAATCTGATCCCAGCAAGGTTCAAACCAGACCCCAGACACTCAGAAGTGCTGCGTAGAGCAGTCTGCTCATGATGAAACATGCTGTCAGTGCAGTGTGTACAAGACCTCAAAACACAAAACTTCAGTTTCACTCAACCACTCAATTACTGTTATAAGGATCAAATATTCCTACATAAAACACACAAATTTCTGTAAATTTAAAGACCCTTATTTCATCTGCCACTTTTGCCAATTAGAAACTTCAGTTACCAAGAAGGGCATAAATACCTAAAATAGTTTATCACACATTCGGGAAATACATCTGAACATTCTCTATCATAGCTTTCTTCTCCTCTGCTGCTAAAAAGATGAAGAACAGTGGAGTCCCAACTATTTGATTATGTAACATTTTAGCTGTACAAATATCCCAATTAAAACAGAATTAAAAGTTTCTCATCACACTGTAAGGATCATCTGAACTCCTAAGTTTCTAGAAACTTCACAGCAATAATTAAAGTAATTCCCACAGATGACTTATTAGCCCTGACAAAAAATGTGCTAAAACAGGCAGAGACTTAACTTGTTGCCTCCTAACACAATTACAGTTTCCTGAATTATTAGCAGGGAATCTAAAGCAGCTATGTTACCTGTTACAGTACAACACATGAAATAAAAGTGAGAGACTAAAGCCATCTTTCATGACTTGAAAAAGCATTTTCCCAACTGGAAAATGCAGAAAATCTCAATTTGAAGAGATGATGCACAGGAGGTTATGCAATAAGAATCTCATTGGCTAGACAAAAATATCAAATTCTACAGGCTGCTTTAGAAAGTCTGTGCTAAGTGTGAACAGCACTCAGGAATGACCAACCCTCATACATCAGGAAGGCACTTAAGGATCATCACACCTGGGAGTTAAAGAGTGAGGAACACACAGTGTAAGACCAGACTGGACACAGTTACTACAATTTAGTTGTAAATCTACAGTTCAAGCCCCAAACATCAATTCAGGCTAACAGAGGAATTTTGAAAGGATGAGACTTGCAGAGGTTTGTTTAATTACAATTTTAGCATTCACTTACAGACGAACTCACACTTTTGATTAAAATAACTAGCTTTAAGAGGATTACACATTATTGCTTGACCACACAAACACTAAATACACTCAAACTAAATTTTCTTCTCTGTGAATTTCCATTAAACAAAATTAAGAAAAATTTTAACTGAACTTATAAGCATTCTTTCAAAAATAATACTCTGTAACAAGAGGAAAGATATTCTGGTTTGTTTTAGTTTTCTACTGTAGATTTAAAAAATTATATGTAACAGAGGACTACCTTACCCTCACACTTCCTGTAGATTATAACACTTCAACCTACAAAATTATATACTTTATCACACAGAATTAGAGTGATGAATAATAAATATTATTTGAAAGCAATTAAATCTCTAGATGGAATTCAAGTTGTTTGTATACACACGTTAAAAAGAAAATCAGCCTTAACAGTCAAGCATTGGGTAGAAAGTTGGTACCTTTAAGAATCCAAAACTCAATAAAGAATAATCTGAACTTTAAAAATCAGATGCAGAGGGTCAATGCATTGCAATGCAAGTGACAATTTAATTCAAGTATATTCATTTTACAAGAGCTGAAGTTAGAAATGTAGATCTCCCTATACTGTTTCCTCTTACTACACAGTGGGCCTGCTCAAGCTTCCTTGCTGGGAGTACCACACAGACAGACAGTGAAATATTTTCAGTTAAGCCCTTTGCAGCAATGTATACACATCCATTTTCCTGACAAACAAAATCAAAAAAATCAATGATCATAATTTTCCTTAAGCTATATCCTTACCATTAGAGGAAGAGCTCCTATTTGCAAGTGATGCAGTCGAGGAGGGGCATGGTAGTGGGCCAAGTGAGGATGCAAAGGCCCTGGAGGGTAAGTAGCTGCAGTCACACCAGCTTCAATTCCTAGTTCCCTGTCACATGAATGAAATTAAATTACATTCATAGGAACAGCCTGCCTCTTAGGTACAATCCCACTGCTTTGGAGACCCTATAACATAGTACAGCTACAACAACAGTTTTACATAAAGTTTTTTTGAACCATATTTAAACTTTGCTAAAGAAACTAAAAGTTCTTTTTAAAATAGCTGCAAAGATTTAGGATGAAAAAAAACAAGACAACTCCACATTTACTCTGCCCAGTAGTATTATCCATGTGGAGTCTTCTCTGCAGCACACACTGTAGGAACAGCAGCTGTCATGCATGCATGTCTAATGGCCAAAATATTTTTTTAATAATAAATACATTGTGGAACACAAGTGCATGCTTCATAATTGGGCCTGATGCAATTGTAAATAAGTTCAAACAAAGAAGGGAGAGAATATGCTAGCCTGTACTACAAAACCTTAAAAAGCACTAGAAATACATTTAAGATATTGAATACTCAAAGTAATATTTCAAAGCCATATCAACATCTATAAACTTTAAACTACAGGTACATGCAGCAGCTTTTAAAACCATAGCCAGCATTATCAGCACTGTGATCAGCACATTATGGTCTCTGTCTAGAGACAGGAGCTCAAACAGTGTCTGATTACTCACCAGGCAGATCTCTCTGGAGCCTGACGAGGATGGGAAGACATAGTCTGAGGCACATGGATGTGATGCCCATGACCATAATTAGGATGCATTCTGTGAGGATGTGGAGGAGGCCGCTCATGAGCACGTCTAAACAGCAATGAACAGCCACAATTAATTTCATATATTTTTCAGTATGAAGAAACCAACACCCATAACCAAAATGTGACAGACTGAGCTACTACAGTGCCTTTAAAATAAGAAACTCACTGTGCAGCATTTTAATTTCTGCTTTAGATATAAGTTATGAACTAATTTTAACACAGATTTCATATTCAAAACCAAAGCCAGCTTCAGCTAGAGTGACCTGCCCTTCACTCGGCAGACACAACTACAGAGACTGAGAAAGTGTTTAATCCTAAACTCAAAGGGCAGGTAGGAAAGGGAGGGCCATGTGAAAGCCTTGTTCAGATTCAGTGTCAATTCAGTGTCATTCACAGCTCTGATGCAGATTATTTCTAGTAAAATTATACCAGGAAAAGTAATTAGGGGAAACTTAATACACTAATCAGAGTTTTCCTTGAAACACATCTGCATCATAGCTCAGTAAAAGAGGCACACAGTTTTTATCCATGCCAGCTGGTACACAACAACTATGGATTTGAAAAAAAACTCAACTCCTGCTGACTGATTTGTGTCACTTTCCCACCTCCCACTTTACCACAAAAGGAAATGGATTAGGATTTTTCCTTCCATTGCTTTCAATGCATAAAGGATGGTTTATTATTCAACCTAAAAACTTGGATTTTACCAAAAGCTTATATTCTCAAGGTTTAAACTACCTGACAAAGTAGACCAGACATTTTGTAAATTTACACGTCTAGAGAGGCAAAAATGTACTTAACAGCAACTATTCTAACCACTGTAAAGTGACAATTCTCCAGAGAAATCTGTCAAGCTTGTATAAATTATGTGAGAACTGTTCATTTTTTGCAGTGGTACAAGACTAACATGGGAACAGACCTATCAGCAGAAAATACTTGTAGTCTCACTTCCCTTCAGTTTATCAAGTAACTATAGGGAAAAAATCTGGAAGAACAAAATTTCATTTAAAAAAACCCCTAAAAACATGGCAAAACAACCTCCATAGTTTTATGAAACTTGAACATCATGTAGACTCATTTTCCCTAAACCAAGTCTTAATCTAAAAGAAATATCTTTGAATTACAGAAATAATACATAAATTTAAAACTCCTAGGCTGTCCATCCCACAATCTTCATGGGTGGGTACTTAGACAAAAAATAAACAGAAAGCCCATATGTTATACAGATGCACTGCACCTTGATACATGACAGTGAGAAGAAGACTCTAACCCTTCTCTACTTCCAATCCTGAAAAGGTACTATATACTGTTGGACAGGATGGACACAAACTGGACTATTATTTCTTGGGTTATTTGTAGAAATGAAAGATGAAACAACATGAAAGAAGACTTCAAGGTGTCAGGACACAGAACTGAAGTAACTGCAAGCCTGCTGGCAGTCTCAAATCTGTATTCAGTAACAGAGCAATATACACCAGCTGCTGGTTGTCAGAGTACGATCTGATTTATAGGAGGCTGGGCCAAGATACTTATAAGATTGATTTTGCACACAATTTGCAAGAGAATTAGAGGGGTAAAAAAATGACTAAGGGCAGAACAATTCCATACAGTTACAAATCCAACTAGAAGAGGAGAAGTATCACTGAGCAAACTGGCACTGTCTGACCCGAGACTGGTGACTTCAGAGAAAACGTCAAGGAAGAACTTAGGAATATGTATAGGAAAATGTTGATACTATTTCTGTACAAATTAGCTAAGCTACAGAATTACCAATATTCACAATTCCAATCCCCAAACTACTGGAAAATGTCCAGATCTAATAAGATAGCTAGCACTATTATTTTTCCCTAAAATGCTACCTTGCTGTCTCACAGCACTGGCCTCTCTGTCATCTGCCATTTGTGGGCAATTACTGCCCACAGATATTTAACCTGTCAAAGTTACAGTTAAAGCAGAATTCTCTTTAAGTATTAACTTCTAAATGAGTTAAGTTAGTTAAGTTATGAGTCAAACTTGTATAACAAATTTAGAAGTAACAACTAGAGAGCTGATTCTTGAAATTCTCTTAGATATTTAAACACATTACCTCCAGAATTAAAGCAAGTTCAGCTACTCTGTGAACATGATGGTACTACTAACCTGCAATCTGTTGATACCAGTATTAACAATCTAGTTAAGCAACAATAGTAGCATGTCTTAGTAGCCACATTTCAACACTGATCAGATTCTCAGTCGCCTTCTCTTCTAAAGCAAAAGGCATAGTAAAGATAGGTAAGTATCTAATCTGAATTAAACCCAGCATATACTCCCTTATGATAATTTGTTCATTATATTTTGAAGTATTGGTTATATAAGAAGAATCTTAACTGCATCAACAAGGCAAAACATGCTGTCAAGAGACATTTGACCAGTTTATGACATACTCTCCAGGCTGTCCAGCTTGAAAAGGAATTCCTGCTTATTATCCAGAGGAATGGGCAAGAGGAACAAGCTCCCCTTATCTTTCCTGCCCTCTTTGTGCCTTACCTGGAGACACTGCTGAGAGCTGTAACGGAGCAGGCTCAGTCCTAACGCTCGCGTGACTGCCGATTTGTAAAGACACTTCTTACCATGGTTTAACACTAACAGCTCCTAACCATGCAATTAACAGTTTGAGAGTCACATGCAACATTTTACAAACCTGAGGGAAACGAATTACATGTTTAGATATTGTTCTGAGTACATTTGTGACATACGTTGGGTGTTGCATCATTCTTCTCCTCTGGACCTCCATCCTCTGGATCACTTCATGAGGATGTAGCCTCTGTGCTGGAGGTGCTGTTGCAGGGATGTGATGGGATATTGGCTGGTGCGTTGCAGGGAGATGCTGTGGTATTGGAGCAGCTGCATTGGCTAAGGGATGAGTTGGTGGTGGAGGTGGAACAGGATGAGAAGATGCATGAGAGGAAATTGAAGGATGGAAGGGATGCACTGGGTGAGGGATAACATAATCCACTTGAGGCGGAGGTTGTGGTTGTGGAGGAGGATTTCCATGAGAATGAGGACATGCAGAAGCTTGATGATGAAGAGGTCTGGTCAAGGAAGCATCTGCAATAAAAATATCAGGTGCTTTTTATTTGGTCAATTGCAGGTTTTGACTTAAATTTATTTTAAGAAGTATCTTCACACAGGTGCTTCAGTATTATCACACCAGTTTAAAAAGTGTACATCAACGTGGGAATGTATGTTTATGCAACTTTTAAATAAAGTGATTCTAGCAATATACCCTACAAGAAACCTACATTTTCTGCATCCGAAACCCATCTGTTTTCCAATACTGGCAAAGAGAAGAAAAAAAAAATAAATCTGTGTGATCCTAACTGGAAAAGGCACATAGAAAGGTCTGGGTTGGAAGGGACTTCAAAGACCACCTTGTTCCAAGCCCCTACCATAGACAGGGACACACACCTTTGACTAGACAAGGCTGCTCCAAGCCATGTCCAGCCTGGCCCTGAACACTGCCAAGGAAGGGGCAGCCACAGCTTCCCCAGGCAAGCTGTGCCAGGGCCAGACCATTCTCACATGGAGGAATTTCTTCATTAAATCTGCTCAAAATCTACTCTCTTCCAGTTTAAAGCCATTCCCCCTTGACAAAGGTCCCTTTTCAGCCTTCTTAGAGTCCCTTGAGGGACTGGAAGGTGCTATAAGGTCTCCCAAGAGTCTTCTCTTTGCCAGGTTGAACAATTCCAATTCTCTTAGCCTGTCCTTGAAGCAGAGGTGTTCCAGCCCTCTAAGCACCCTCATGATCCTCCACAGACTCCAGGCCTGTCCTCCTTTTGCTGAGGAGTACAAACCTGAAGCACTGTTCCAGGTGGGGTCTCATGAGAGAGGAAGTAGAAGGACAGAATCCACTTCCAGTATTACTTTACATTTGTTGCTTAATTTTGAAAACCCTCTCTTTCTGGATTCACTATTCTATAGAGACAATAAAATTCAAAAAAGAGAAATTACAATCAACCAAACGATTCTGCTAAAGCAGATCTCACTGAGGGGATAGAACAAGGGACCAACCAAGGAAAATTAAATAAAAAGCCAGTGCTAGAATACAAAGGACATAAAAAATATTTTCATAGTAAATGCAGTTTTGAAGTCTCCATGTCATTATGGTCACTCCCTCGGTCCTGCTCAAACCCCCTAGCGGTTTAAATCATTTCTCAGTGCGGGTTTTGCTGGGCCAGCTCTAGGCTCAGGGCAGCAGGGGCAGTGCCAGGGCAGCAGTACTCACAGGGAGAATGCATGTAGTGGCGGCAGGAGGAGAGCGAGGCCTGGGGCGGCGGCTGCGGCTGCGCCACGATGCCCGAGCCGTAGCCGTCCATGGCCAGCGCCTGGCTGGGCCCCGCGCCCGCCTGGTGCCCGTAGAGCGCCGTGCGCGACGAGGAGCCCGGGCAGCACGGGTCAAAGGCCGACGTGCCGTGGAAAGCGCCGCTGCCGTGACTTCTGATACCGCTGCTGCTCAAGTCCACCGGCAGTGCCTGCTGCACAAACAAACCAGCTCCGTTCAAGCCACTCTTCAGGCATTGGAAGAGAAGTCACATTCAAACATCAGATTTAAGACAAATAAAAAGAAGTAATATCGCAAGCAACCGGGATTCAAATTTTGAAGTTTTACAGCTTGACTCAAACATTTTTCAAAAAGGTTAACATTGCTTATTCCTAAATACATGAATCTGGTGAGAGACTAACTTCCTTACACTAAATTCTGTAAAAACCAGCCAAACAATCTCCCCAAAAAATCCCACTGCCCCCCAACCAAACTAAAAACCTCAACAAAAACCTCTAAAATAAATAAATAAGATTGGTAATTCTGCATACTGTAACTTAGCACAGTACTGTTCTTTCTTATGACTATATTGTTTTACAGCTGTGATTACTGAAAAGGTTTTAAAAAATGGAGCAATTATTTTATATTTTTTATATACAGAACATTAGAATTGATATTTTTCTTTCCTCAAAGCAGCTTAATGATTTGCATGGCAAAACTGCTACGATGGGTAGAATATTTCAAGGTAATTATGTTTGGTTTGCTATGCAGTCACTCATCTTACAGCCATGAAGAGGTCAGCTGCCAATGATTACTTGAAGGATTACGTCTTTCTATAAAATTTCCAGGTTTTGTGTTCATATATATTACAGCTCAATTTTTCCTTTTCGTTCCCTTCTATAATGCCTCATACAGAGCAAGAGAGTAATTTATAATTCACCATCCTTATCCTATTCTCTCCTATCTGGAGCAACTTGAAATCCCAAGTCACAAGGTGTGATTGTGAGTCACAAGGATTGAACATGCCTGCTCGTGGTAACTGGTGCCAGAACTGCTGCTTGCTCCACACGGGGCAGGCACTGGAGGAGGCCTTTCCACAGGGCAGCTGGAGTCACTGAATGATGGAGAGAGCGGGACAGCTGGGTGAGGGTTGTGGTGGTGATGGTGGTGATGCTGGAAGTGGTGGCCATGCTGCTGAAAGCAGCTTGTATGTGGGTGCCCCAAAGCATGATGAGTCTGTGAGGGTCCTCCGCAAGGAGAATGCTGGGGGCAGCACGATGGTAGCCTTGGCATGGCCGGAGGGCCAGTTTCCAGTGTCGAATTAGATGCAGCTCTTCTTAGTTCATCTTGAAGACAAAGTTAATATTGAAGTGAAAGAAATTAGTGAAGCTGATCACTGTAAAGCAGTGTCTTAAATAGAAACAAAACACCTTGTACCTCACAATTAAATACTTAACCAATTGAAAACCAGATCCAGATTATAACAAAACAAACTAGATACAAAAAGTAGGATTTAGCTATACTTGCCAAATGAACCCAAAATGTATGGTTCAGGCAGAAGTACTCATGGCAACCACTGGAGGACACTTGCCTTATTCCACAAATTTAAGGCATGTCATCAGCAGGGGAAGGAGGAAAAATAGTTCCTGTGGTTAGACTGCAGAGATCTTAAATTCCTGTGCAACTGTGGTGCATTCAGGTTTTGTCCCTCACCACACTTGGAGACAGGGCAGCTTTGTTTCAGTGATGTCATGAGTGCTCCCTATATACACAGCTCTATGCTGGTCTGTATAAATGTGCTCCTAGGGGGTTATCCTCAGCTGGAGAGATACTCAAGGAATCCAGACACATCCTTCACTCCTTACAATACACATTGAAGTAACACCTCTGTAACACACTGCAATACGAGACAATTCCCAGTGAACTACACCTCCTCAAAAAGCAAGGATGTGGCTCTTTATGTATAACGAAATCATTCCAACAGGCACAAGCAGAAGGCTCCAGCCAATTTCCTGTATCTCTATGGAGAAATGAATGGTCTTTTACAGATTCCAGTCCTCTCAGCTTACTACTGTTAGGCTCAGTACTAAAAGTTCACATGGCATTTAATTTAAAGAATGCTGATTAACTTCCTCTACCTCCTTTGCACTCAGAGGCAACACAACAGCTCAAAGCTCTTATTCTGTACCTCCAGTTGAAGTGCCAGCAGTGCTGCCACTGGGGAGACTGGGAGAGGTCTCTGGTGCTGCAGAGGGCTGGCTGGTGGAGATGCCTGGAGCTGCATCAGAGGCCTGCTCTGAGGTAGACGTACTGGAGCTGGTAGTGGAAGCAGAACTCACAACCTGCGGCTCCACTCGAGCTGATGTGGTTGGCACAACTGTTGGCTCTAGTGAAATAGAAAAGCATTCATGTTCTTTAAGTTTTAAAAGCTGCTGAGGCTTATTTATTGTTGTTCCTGCTTTTGAAATATTTTACAAGACATTCTCAGTTCTGGCCTTGCCAGAAGCTAAGAAAGTCAAAACACAAAAATCTGACAGGCTTGTGTGTGGAAAGAAAATTAAAATTATCTTTTTTCTCTCTCATGTTTCTTTAATCTACTCAAGTTTTAATAATTAACATAAAATTAATTCTCAACCAAATCTGATATTTTATTTTATTTACTGGATAAAAAACCCCTACTATAATGGAGCTTAAATTACTTTAGTACTTTATGATAAAAACACTTGCTGATATCCTTCATGAATCCACAGGCAAACTACTCGATGATTAAATATTATCCTTATAACTTTTTATTGACTATGAAGAACAGAAGAACTTTTAGATTACTCACCAAGAACAGTATAACATCTAAACTAGCAGTATTACTTTACAGACTTCCATTGTTCCAGATGCATAGTACTAAAGGCTTCAGCAAGGTAAGCTTGGTTTCTAGTCTCAACACATGCTAAAAGCAAATTATGAATATTTGAGACTTCTCTTAAAGATACCTACCTGTTCATATTACATATTGTTACTGTGAGCAACATATCCTGGAAATCCAAAACACTTGATGAGCCTTGTCCTTTACTAGGCAATTGTAAACAAGTTAAAATTTAAAACTATACTCAGTGGCGTGATTAGAATTTAGTCTTGAAAAAGACTGACTAAGTTTGAAATTTCTCTTAAGCAATGAAAGGCAATGATATGACTAAGAATATAAGATACCATAAAAGGGAAGATTATCAGAACCAGCTCATGTTTTTTTAGTAAAAACAACTGCATGGATATCAGGGGAGAAAAAAAGCATTAAAAAGAAAAAATCTTCAAATACTTCCTTTACACGAAGTCTCAAAATAAAATATGAGTAGTTTTCAAGACTTCTCTCTATATCTAGTAGGAGTATCAGCAACTCAGCAAAGGAATAAATATATCTTCTCTTGCAAGTCCTCCAACTCATCACATTAAAAAACCATGATGTGACATCTACATTTAAATTCCTCTTACTTTTAACATGGTCTTCCAATATACTAATTTTATTTATTTTAACGATGACGTTTTGGGTGAAATGTATTAATGTTTAAATTCAGGAAACAAGAGCAGCTTTACAGTACATGTATAGCCTACAATGAGAAGTGATCAGCCAGTGCTCAGGACAGTGGCCACCCTGAGTTCCCTCAGGCTCAGGTTCATCACCAGCCCTACAGAGACTTCTGATTCTCCCATGCCCAAACCAGTGAAAAACAGGGGGCTGGGTCCATCATGAACTACTAGCTAAGAGAAACTGAATTTCTTCACACACTGCCCAGACATGAATCCAAGAAGATGGGATATAGGATCCTTATGTTCAGGGAAGCAGCCAGCCAAGTTAAGACCAGTATCTTTGATGAAATAGGTAAAGTTGGGATAAACTGCACAACTGCCTTTCACAGTGTTAATTCAGAAGTCTATCATTTAACACTAATTCATGTGTGAAATTTGATGCTGAAACCCAAAAATAGTATTCTTTAAATCCTGAAAGATTCATCTTAGGCAAGTCCTCTAGAAGGTGGGAGAAAGCTAGTCTTTAACACACACATTACAGAAGTGTATTTTAAAAATAACTTGGTTTCTGAAGACAAGACTAAATTCTACAACATGAATTTTAAGAGTAAATTAAAGCAATAGAAACCCATACTGCACCCCTTCAACAACAGAGCTGTTGGGATATTTCACAGTAAACCCATTAAAAAAAAAAAAACAATCTTATCAATATGAACTCATCCTCTACCTTAAAAGCCATTAACCAAACAAAACTATTCTCAAGCATTTCTGACTCTCCATTCCACCCCAAAAATCACAAACTTAAAGAATTAGATGTTGCAAGATACTAAGCTTGCAATGCACTCAGGGACAGAAACACAACAGGACAAAACTTCTGTTCACATTACAAATAACATGCACTCAAGAAATCCCCAAAACCACCATCATCTGCAAATATAAATGTGCAAAAATGTACATGAGCTTCAGCTTTTCCTTCTCCCCATTTTTTGATAATTGATTAGTTGCTGTTATAATTTTCAGCAGGAACAGACTTACTAAGTGTTTTAATGTTAGAAACCAATAAAGGTTACAGCTTCAGAAACCTAGCATGCTTTACTAGTTCAGGGTTGGGCTTTGTTTCTTTTTTTAAAATTTATTTTTACTTCAAGGCCTGAAAGAACAGTCACTATTCCAAAGCAGAGGCAATGATAGACTTGCCTTTTATAGTGCTGCATTGAAGTAAGTGCATATTTTTCAAGAAGTAGTTCCAACCTGTTCTGTAATTTCTGCCTGGTGAGTCAGCCCTCAGACACACACCCAAGGCAGCTTTGGAAGAAAAACTGTATCTTTAGATCTAAAAGACCCATTGAAAATGGCTAAACTTCAAATTTTGAAAGGAAGGGCACAAGAGGCTTAGAAATCAGACACGCTCATAGAAGAGTACTTTATTTCTGATGCAATTAACTCCAGTGCCCTTACACTGCCCATCCTGCTCCCAAAGAGATTTCTCTGACAATGCAACTTACCATCTTCATCCACGGTGAGGTCCACGACTTCGGCCGCGCTCTGCCTCAGGGGCTGGATGACGGTGCCGATCCTGCTGCGGGAGCGCGGCTCCGCGGGCCGGGCAGCGTGCGGAGCGGAGCTCTGTCCCCAGTGTGCCCTCGAGTGTCCGAGCGCAGAACGAGACCTTGGCACAGGGGAACACCTCAGCTACTGCCGTACATCTCACCATCGTTAATTGCTTCTCCCCTTTGAGGGGCTACTTGGAGTTTTTTTATTATTAGAAGAGACTTTTGGTACATTGAGGTGACTCCACTTTCAACAAACACTACTGCAGCCTTTACCAGAGAACATAACAGCAAATGCCCAGCATGGAGAGTTTAAAGGTCTTTAAACCATATCCCATGTACAAGCAGCTATCTTAAAAAAAAATTCACTGTGAAACCCTACAACCATGGCCAGGCAGCAATTACAGCAGAAGCTGTTTTAGCTTTGTAAATAGCAGTTAAAGAATGTCCAAATCCTATACTACTCCTGTGCAGTCTGAAACAGCAGGTCTATAAATTATGACAGAACTATGAAGACAATAAAAATTTGTAAATATTAAGTACCTTCACATGTTAACTTGTGACAGAGTACTTTCAGATGATAATTTTTACACTTCAGATTTCCAAAGTGTCTTGACTGTGCAAAATCTCTGGACCTTTCCCTCTAACATTATTTTGCTCCCTCTCTTCAGAGAACAGATACAGCTTTTTGTGCTACTTAAACAACAAAGCCATGTGGCTTGAGGAGAGGATATCCTAAGCCTGTAACCATACCTAAGGAAAGGGATGGGTTTATCTCTATATTACAACACATAGCACCAATTCTGTTCAGTTTGCATGAAACTCTAAAATTCAAGACAATGAGCTTTGGACCATGTATACTCTTTGGAGCATACAGTCTTTAATTAAGGGAACAATATTTTTACGTTCTCTCTCTAAAAAATCTTTAGACTCCCCAGTATTTACACAAACCAAGTGGCTCTTATTTTCCAATTTGGAAAAACAATGTACTCAGATCTCAGAAATTCAGAAAAGGAAAATGTGAAGAAAAGCTAATGACTTCACTAAAAACAAACAAAACCCATAGCACAAATCACCATGGAGCTACTGCTGTTTTGGCTGTAGCACTGCAGAAGGCAAGGGAAGAAAGAAGTAATTTTTTCAAGTCTTAAGGCTATTACAGAAAACACAACTTATTGATGCTAGGAATATACAAAGCTGGGTTTTTTTCAAAGCGTCTGGCTTTAGACAGGTTTGAATTTGAACTTTTCTTCAAGGAACTCCACTTTAATAGATTCTGTAAAATCTGAAAACATGGAACAAAACTTCCAGAGATTCTTGGAAGAACAGGAAAGCATATACAGCAGCAGCAGCAGCTTCAAAGAAGTAGGCTGCTTTCCTGAGAAATGCTCAGCTAATCCCTAGACAGTCAACTCAGCCTACACATGCTCTCTCTAGGATCTCACTGTGCAGCTTTGTTTCCCCTAAATTCTGCACATCAATCACATTAATACAGCCACCTCAACAACTCCAGATTAGGTCAATTCTCAAGCTTTGGCAAAGCTGTGCTTTGGGTTTTTTGCCCTTACCTTGTTTGGAGGTTTAGGATTGCAGTGTTTTGTTATTGACTGGGGCTATGTTTTTTAAATCAAAAAATGCATACTGTGTATTCTAGTGACATTAGAATTCTAGTGACATTAACTTATGGGCTTTTAAAATGGCACGAAGCATTGTGACAAACATGGAAAAACTTCATTAATACAAAGAGCTGCAAACCTCACCTGAAGTTTTCACCAACTGTGACAATCTCCACTTCACTGTCTGTTGAGGTAACATTTATTTCTTCGTTAGCAGGAACTTGGGGAGTGGAGGATGCTTCAATCACCACAACATCTTCATCAATACTTCCTGATGAAGAAAAAAGAAGAAGAAAGTTTCTATACCTCAGTTATACTTCATTCAGCTGTCATTATAGGAGACTATTTTGCACAGATTTGAAATATATGTAGGCAGAGAATTCCATGGTGTATGTCAAAACCTTAGGTGTAACTGTCAAATACACGACCTACTTATTACAGGGAGCAATTCTGCTGCAAATACTGAAGGAAAAAGGAAGGAAGGAGATGAAAGACTGAGTGTGGGGTAGGAATGCAATATTGCATTACAAGTATTGAAAACAATTACAGTGAATCTTTTCTGTAGCACCAACAAAACTCAGTCATTTAATATAAAAACAGAACAAACTTCCAAGCTAGCAAAGCAGTAGTGATTTATTATCACTAACAGCATTTTAAAAAATGTTTTTATAGGTATCAGTCTCAAGGCTAAACATTGACAACAGAAGAAAAATGATCCATCCACTTTGTACTTATAACAAAATTAATGCCTTGATGTTTCTACACACCTTTGTATCTAGACTTTTTGTGGCATTCACAATCTATACTAGACAGAGGAAGATAAAATTAAAGTAAGAATGATAAACAACAACCAAAATCCCACAAGAGAGACAAGTTTCTTAGGAAGCAACTTCCACTTCAGGAAAAATGGTTACAATTCCAGTTTAACAAGCAGACACACACATCAAACACTTCTCTAGAGCTGCAACATGGGCTGTGACGAGTCTGAGCTATCTCCAAGACTTAAACTGAGCACAAAAGAATTTCGAAGCCGTGTAGCTTCGAAATCACAAACTATCATTTTGGGGTTTGCAGATTGCTTCAAGGAAATGCCTGAAGAATTTGGTCTCACTCAAGTCAATACTTCCATCCTGCATGGACTGACTGTTCCCAGCTGCTTTAACCAATTACAAAAGATTATCCATTTTTATCAGTTCTCCTGCTTTACCAAACTGCATTACCTCTTTTCCAACAGCTTTTGTTTCTGACCATACTTATCCCAGAAAGTTTGCTGGCTGAAGATGTAAAGAGTGATGCTTCCAAATACCGGTACCGACAAAACTCTAACAATTGGGAGTAGTGTGGAACAAACTTAATTCTCAGAACTTGCAAAAAATTTTGGGGAAAATTGAAAATACTGCGAAGTCTGAGAAACAAAATTACATTCCAAAACTGAAAATACTAAAAGGCCAATTACTTGGAGTGAAAGGCAGCAGCTAAAGCTACCACCACATTCAGAAGAATGTTAACATTGTCCCTATCAAGGGCAAACAAGCAACGACTTCCTTACACAAAACTATCTCAGCTGCTGTCAGACAAAACCAACCGGCCAAGCAGCTGGGGAAAGCTCACTTGTGGGAAAAACCCACAGCTCTTCCTTCTATCTTCCAAATCCACACTTCTCTGAAATATAATAAGTTTGTGAACACACTTCAGAGTCCACACGTCCTCAGGCTCGGTATTTATTGAAATTTACAGATGCAAAAGCAGAAAGATTTAGGCTTAAATATGATTTCATTACTTCAGAAAACAAACAAGTTCTCCTTGAGGACAGAATCATCTGCCAGGTAGATCTATACTGAAATTCACCCAGTGTGCACCTCTACTGAAATTCTGACACAAGCTTAGCTCATGAAAACCAAAGAGAATTCTTAACTGAATATCTACACATTTCAGATACCTTTCTCAATGTTTGAAAGCTCATTTTATTCAATCCCTTTTTTTTTTAAGCACACCTTTATCTCAGAGGTGATTGTACCAACTACACAAACCGGACTGTAGAAAACACCAGGACTGGTACTGAATAAACAGGTTTTATGACTTCCAAAATAACAAAGAAATCTTTAGGAAAATAGTCGAAGTTGCTCCAAGTAGGATATAGCATAAACATGGTTCAGACATATGCAATTTCCTACTGTTCATGCTTCTAAAAACACCTTCCTAAGTCAAAAGCACAAACTAATGTTTTCATCCCATGAAGTACTTTCCTATACAGAGAAGCAATACTATCTTCAAAATTAAGCAGAAAAACAACTCCTCCAAACAATGTAAATATTTCATTGTTTTATACAGTCCACCATGATAAGGTATAATTCACTTTTTTTTTTTAGCACATCCCATTCACTGGCCAGTACTGGCCAGTACTCTGTCTGTAAAGACAAAATTTAAAGCATGAATACCTTACTCATCAATGCATCACCCAAACGACTGAAGCTGTAAGAAGTGAGCTAAATCTGGATAATTACAGATTAACTACACGATTCCTGCAGTTCCTGAGGGTCGTCTCACTTCAAGGAGGAAAGCCACTGGACTGCTGACAGCAAAACAGTCACAGAGATGGAAGAGATGTATTTTGTACTACTTTCAGAATAATACCTATGACTACAAAACAAACAGAAAATCATCCTCCCGCAGGCACACATTATTTCTCTGTCATCTTCTGAATCACAGAACACAGCAAGCAAATTATACTCTAGTTATTTGTGAGTAAATTAACCTTTGGGCCACCACTGAAAGACTCAGTCTGCATTTTATGTGAGCTCCTTAAAAACAAAACTTCTCTTGAAAATCACAGCAAGGATTTTAATAGTTTCCACAGAATTTGGGGTGTTTTTTTCCCTTCTCACATCCACAAATATTTCATAGTGCACGCAAGACACCAAACTTCAGTCTGCAAGTTCTGCACTTCCCATTCAGACCTTTCAATAGCCATTAGTAATTAAGTTTTGTACGTGACTATTGATCAGAAATAATCAGTAACATCACATAAGTTTTTTTTCCTCTCTTTAAAAAGCCTTTTTTATGATGGAAACCTAGTGCTCAGCTGGCCTAGGGGAAGGGATAAAATGCACATGCTTGAATCCAAATCTGAACATGTGTAAAGCTATAATCCTCCCTATAAAAAAATAAAAATGCACTCTCGTCCAGGCCTTACTTCACAAAGACAGTAAATCTGTCATAATAAAGTGCTTTATTAAGCAGAATATAACTTTTATAATAAAATAAATATAATATAGGACTCTGAAGTCCAATACTAGATCAGTAAATTACATTTTTCCCTAGAAAGCTGTAAGATTACTTCACAGAAGAAATTACTACATGCCACCGATAGACCCAACTTGCTGGGAAGCAAGGTTTAGAATCAAATACTTTAATAATCCAGAAGTTGTAAGCAAGAGAGTAAGCTTTGCACAGTATAAGACATATAATATACATAATTATACTACTATTTAACTGTAAAAGACCATGAGATATCTCCCAGATTAATCAATCATCATCCCAAGTACCCCACCACGGCCATAAATAACACTAGTGTAATACCCAAATTTATGTTTGACTGACTGTTGTCACCCTCAGAGGCTGTTTTCACATCTGTTTTGCAATTAACATGGAGTTTAGCCAGTCTGAATATTACATGTAAGATAATAAAAGCATTTTACAATACATAATTTCAAATGAGACAGTCTGATCAAGTCTTAAGCGAAATCAGAAGAGATCTAAAATCAGCAGTCAAGTTCCAGTGACAGATTACTTGAGTCCCAAGCTTTCACTAGATCAGACCAAGAGCCCACTCAGGCACGTTCTCTCTGCCAGCTGCAGCAGGAAAACCTATGCAGTCAGAGCAGAAAATTCAGACTACAAATTTTAACTGAAAGCTCTCACACTACTCAGCACCCACAATAGTGTCACAGATGTCAGAGCACACTTTCTTGTCCAGTCATTGCTCATGGACAGCTGTCAGTAAGTGCATTGAATCCCTTTTGAACATGGGACTATGTGCCTCTATAGCCACTTATGCTCATGAATTAAAGATAATGACTTGGATAGTAATTCAGCTTGAAATGAATAAAATTATATCCTGCTAGTATTAATGAGTACTGTCTCCTTTACCTCTCAAATGTTTTGAACTAGGTATGGCAGGTAGCCCTGCTCTGAGCCCCTTAACCCTGTTAGCATAACACCACTGTATGAGGAGCTAACCTCTGTGACTGAGCTGCTCACATGTTTGGTGGCTTTGCTCTCGTTCTCAGGCTCTGAAGGTCCTGTGAACCAAGCAGACAGACCAAACACATTTGTCCTTTCCCTCCCTAGATGTCTCAAGATTCCTGGGCGCCAGGACGATCACTCCCTTGCCCTGGTGGCCTTGAAGGTCCCAGGCAGGAGGCCAAACAGGTGCTGTTGATGAACCTACCACAGCGCAGGGGAGCCTGACAGCACCCAGAGCACTGGCCAAAAAATCCAGCAGCTACAAGCCCCAAGTGAGAACCTGGACCAGAATTGCGACCTCCTCCCCTCACTGGTGGCAAGGGACATCTCTGTCATCATCTGCTTCCCCTGAGGATTGAGTGAGTGATTCATGATCTTTTATATGTTTTTGACTGTGATTGTTATATCGATAAATCAAACCACACGTTAAGATTTGATCTGATCTGCAGAGGGTCCAGCGGACTAGAAATTTTAACTTAGTGGTAGTATAAATTTTGTATTATGCTACTTACAGATTGTATTACATTGATTCTACTTATGGAAATCCAGGGCCATTCTACTCATAAAATCCTGCTAAGAAAAGAAAGACTTAATTGTAACTAGGATTTAGTGCTGTCAACATTCTGGCAAGAACCTGTTCCCTTAGGGTTGTGTGATGACAGTTTTTCTGTACCTGAGATTTACTTGGAATATACTTTTCAATAGCTGTGCATGATGGGAACAATTTTCCAAAGCACACAAATTGCTTAGAAGTCTGCACCCTGGTGGGAAAGAGAGTCAACCACAGTTTAGGGGATGTTGTCCAACTATGAGCCATGCTAATTCAAACCTGTACCAAGTGTTCTTAACCTTGCACTAAAATCAGCCCTATGGGCAGTACCACAACAAACCAATTCTACAAATAGCATTTTTTCAGCACAGAAAGCTGCAGCAGGGCTGAAGTGAATTCCACACTAACCTCTATTACTGTAGCTATTTAAAGCCCCAACTCACAGCAGATGGATATAGCAACCCTGATTAATGTCCACTGCTCACAAAGCCAGGTGCTTCTTTCCTCACCACTTCTCAGTTCTTCTCTGGTAAGCAGCATGGTAAACAGGATACTTGTACACTTCCTTATCCACTAATGCTATTGAGATAAAAGGCTGGAATTATGAGCTGCATCAGTTGGTGTGAGAGAAGGACTGCATGCTGCAGTTTGTAGGAGGGATTAAGTAACTGAAAAATAATCAACTCTAGCAACAGTCCACTTAAAACCTGTTTATCTTAAATCTGTTAAAATAATCTGAGCACGAAGCAGTAAATGCTTAACTTTTTCATCAGCCTCTGGCTTGTAAAATATTCAATGTCTATATTCAATTCTTTTTGGGAGACAGACAACAAATGTTAGAGAATCAAGACAACAGTAGTGAATAAACACTGTCTTATCATTCTAAGCACCTCTGAACAAAATTTGGAGCAGCTTCTCATCAGCATTACATTCTAAGAAAAGAAAAACATTAGTTGTTAAAAAATATAAAAAATCATATCAGATCCCGAAGGAATCGTAAGTTATTAGGTGAACAATCTATGACAATGCAAAACTTTACACAGCTTGTTTCCTCTAACAACACTTTGCCGTTTTCCAGTCCTGCTTTATTGCCAAATCAGAGTATGTAAGGTTAAAAAATTCTTCCAATTTAAGCTTTTGCTAGATTTCCTTCCACAGACTGCCTCCAATCCTTTAGTCCAAGATGAAAATCAAATATCTGCAGAAGCAGAACATTTGTATTATATAAGTGATCCAACAACAGCAGAAGTTCAATTTTGCCACCTTTCATAGGCAAAGGTGGAAGAGGATTATTTCTGTTGGTGTGTACACAGGGTTAAAGAAAAGCTTCTGCACTACCTAAACAAAATACAGAATCAAAATTCACATTTCCCAGAAAAAATGTTGCTGCTTGCTGTCATTTTAACTGCAAGCCCAGTACTGCAATTGAAACCAGCTGATCAACACTGCAATTAGAATATACAGCCCTGTAAGCACCTGCACCTTCAGCTGTAAGGATCATTAAACTGCACACAGCTGGTTTTACATTGGCCTTCTGCCCCACCTCCTGTGTCCCCTGAAAGAGCTTCAGCTGCCCATGCCAGCTGTAATGAGAACAATGCCTTCTATGGCACACAGTTGGTACAACAATATCATCTAATCCCAGGTGTCAGGATGTACTGTTCGCACACACTCTAAAAGCACAGTTTAACCAGAAGAACAGCTAAAGCCCTAACAAAACAAGAGGAAAAACCACATATAATGCTATTTGTTTTTTTGGTAAAGGTTTTGCTGAACAACCTCCCCTTCACAACTCCATTAATATGATTTTTCCAAAATTAGCAAAGTTAATTTTATAAATTATAAGAACTTATTTACTAAATACTTCTTTGGTTAAAAGGTTCTGTTAGTTTAATTTCTCGCAACAATCTGAAAGAAGTGGTTTTCAGAACAGTCTACACTATTTTAACTTACTACTTCTTTAAATGCACTGTATCTTTAGCTAAACATCAACATTCAAAGCAGAGAAATATTTTCTGTAATACCCTTAATACAAATGACTATTCAGTAAGCTACAGGACTAATCATATCACTTTGAAGCTTGCTTTTTAAAAAGTTAGCAGTTATTAATATAAATACCAAATATAAATTATGAGTTATTACCACATCTTTTTAAACTATATATTTTTTTCCATTTATTATTCTCCTCCTTTCCTAAGTCTGTCCTCTAGCACCTTTACATATATGCCTCAGGCCTCATATTCCTAGCAGAAGTTAGCTGTCCTTCAGCACACTGTAAATTCAGCAGATATGTGCCAATGTAGAACAAAGAAATTTTCCCACACATTAGCAAGCTTGTGCAGCATTACTATCAATACAAGCCTGTCCTCATATAGAAACCCCATCATGCTTGCTCACTGTACAGAGAAGCTGCTTTTCCAGCTGGCCCCATTTCTGTCCTAATTAACTCAATAACCAGAAATGTCTTATATAACAGCACAAAGCTACAAAAAATGTTAATCACATTTTTGTCTTGCTAAAAATAGGACACTTTCACAGAAGATGTCTGCTCAACTTCCCATTATATCTGCAATGTAAACAAAATGCTCAAAAAACTTTCCATCAATACGTATTTCCACTGGAAAAACCCCCACGGTGTTCACACACACTAAGCCACAAACGCTTTTCAGCTCCCTGCAAGGCTTGGTCCTGGAGTACAGGCACGACAGGACACAATCTTTAACACAGGCCTCCTTTCAGTTACAATTCATGTCAGTATTCTGATCTAAAATTAACTGGTGCAGAACCAATCGATTTTTTCATTCATGACGTGAAAATAAACACTTTCATTAATTGTGCTTTTTAAGGAGCATAAAAATTAAGCCATTTTCCACATTTGTGTGGAAGGAGAGCTGTTCCTGATCCTACATTATTTTAGCTACATGAAACTCCACCCTCTGAAAATTGTAAGAAGCCATTAACTTGGAAACAAATGTGTTACCACAGTCGGTTCTCAAAGTCGCTTTTCATATAAATGTACGCATATCCCCACACATTTTATTTACAAATCATATTCTTCAATTAATGTCAAATGTAACTTTCTTAGGCCTAACTAATTTCTATTCCCACAAATAGGCAGCAAAATTAAGGCTGCAATAACTCTTCTGTTCAGAGTTACATATGCTCAGCCCTGGCACTGCAGAAGTTAAGACTCTCACATTATAGATTTTACTTCTTGTATTTTAACATCACAGATATTGTTTCCTACTGCAACGAATGACAAGCAATAATCTAGACTTCAGTGCTTTGGTTCTGTCCAAGCACAAATCCTCCTCTAACATGAATATTCACACTTATTTTTTAACCTGTTCTTGTATTTTCAGCCACATTTTTTAGAGTAATGATCAGCACAGCCTGAGATATGGGTTCATTTATTAAAACATATTTTAGATATGTCACTAGATAAAACACATGGTTGCACAGATTAACACCATGCTGTGTTCAATCTACTTCCCCATGCTCTCTAAAAAGCTCAACTAAAACAAAATGCACAACTATTTTCACTTGGCAAACTTAACATGAAAGAAAGTCCAAAAAAAAACCCTTCCAATAACGAAAAAATCGCAACAAACCAGGAAAAAACACCCAAAACAAACCAAACAAAACAAAAATATCCCCCAAAAAGTCTTCCTCCAAGCACTCAGGGATTCAGATACTGTGACAAGACATTAGGAAAATAAATATGTAAACCAACTGCCTTGCACTGAGTTTATCTGGGTAAAACACATGGTATATATACAATACTTTTCTCTTATTATCTCAACTTATTCTCTTATTATCTTCAACTGACTCATATTTCAGCTCTTATAACAATTGACTTTTATCTTCATATTTTTCTAAACTGTCAAGTGCAGTTAAATATTAGCAGATGTTTCTACATTCTGAAAATAGAATTATTACCACAATCAGTTCAAGACTAAAATTTTTAACACAATGCAACAGCTAAAAAACTAAAAATGGATCAACTCAGCAGCATGTGACTAATTAGACTGAGCAACCTTCCACTATGTTCTTTAGAAGCCATTAACTTTTACATTCAACATTTCAGGTTTGCTATAATTCTACTGTCAGATCTGAATGTGCTTCTCCCATCCAGAATTTATGTTGCAATGTTCACAGTACTTGCAGTAAGTCTATCTGTAGTATGGACTTCAACAAAAACTGCCCCTAAGAACTTTTAAAAAAGCCTGTTGTATGTAATGAAACATAACGAATACAAAACACCTCAGGAATTGAGTTTTACCTGAAGGAACAGCTGTGCTGTTCTGGTGGTTTTCACCAGGTGACACAAACAAGTCTTCCTCCCCTTCAGTAGATGAACTGGAAGAAGATTCAGTACTGAGATCATTCTCACTGGAGCTGCTAGAACTCGGGAGTAAAGCGTACTTTCTTCGAGCTAACACTTCCCGCTTTTTCCTCTGCATTAAAATTCGTTCTTTTTGGTTCTGTGTCCGCTGTGATGAACTTGTTTTCACAACTCTCTTCCTATATGGAAGTCTTCTTAAAGAACTGTTGTGGAAACAGGGCCTTTTCATCAATAACCCGGGTACAGAGTCTGCCTCAGTCCGAGGCCACTTTTGTGACCTTGCACTGTGAGTTCTACTTGGAGTATTCAACACTGCCTGAGGGTGTCTCACAGGAGCATCTTTGTCTTCATCAGATGTTACTGTGTCAGAGTCTCCAAAATGCAAGCTAGATGAAGGCGAAGAGATACAGTCACTAAAAGAAGAATCATTGTCTTCACTCTGTGTTTCTAGATGCTGTCTCAATCCTAAAATTCCTTTATTTTCTTTATCAGGACAGTTTTGAGTGTAGGAAGGACCAGCCTGCTGGCTCTTGCGTTTTTTTCGCACCACGATACCTTTCTCTTGGTCTGTATGGTTGCCATTCATGTCCTTTTGCTTTTGAGAATCACCACACAAGTGAGAGAACTCATTCCCTACTTTACTGGCAATCATCTCAACTTCTGCAGTGAAGCTTTTGGCCGCCCCAATAGGCTCAGGGTTCAAGAGGATCCCCTTCAGACTCTCCTGTCTCTTTGGTGCATCAGAAGGAACTTCACTCTTCATATCCGCTTTTAGAGTATAAACTATATTACATTCAGGAGTCCATTTAGACATAGAAAGATTTAAGAAAGGCCTAGAAAATAAAACAGATAAGCATCAAGAAAAGAAGCATTAGAGTTTTCAAAAGCAAAGCTAAAACAAGAGAAAACCCATTTAGTGCTAGGCTACTGCTTATAGAAGTTACCTGAGTTTTGGCTAAACAGCTCCCATAGCCATCAAATAAAATGTATGCTTATTAAATAAGGCCTGTATCTTCCCCTGCAGAAGGACACATGGACAGTAAAGACTTCAACACAATACATGAAGTTGTGGGTGTCAATTGAGCTATAAAAGACAGTTACTAGAATTCATTTTTCTTTTCTAACATGAAAAGGAATGAAACATGAGAGAGTTTGAATTGTTATTATTTTGAGGCAAAGTAATAAAAATCCATTTATTACCTTGAGTCTCTTTTAAAAACCACCACACATTAGCGGTACAGTGTACAAAGCTATTTTCAGTCCATAGACTTTTGACTCTTACCCTATGAGAGAAACTGAGTATGTCATAGCATATATTCCCTTAGCAGCCACTACTGGGCAGGTTTCCCTCCCTGCCAAAATATAAAGCTGCCAATGTATAACATTAGCCTCAAAGAAATACTTTTGTACTGGAAGACACAAACAACAGTAACATCAGGAATAGATCCAGGTTCAATCTGCTTCATCTGACATCTCTGCCTTTGGTTTAAATTCCCAGAAGGGAATGATGAAACAATTTGGTTCTCACTGTGATAACTACTGAAACTCTTTACTGTAACTAATATCAGGGCATTTTATGCCTCAGCTGAATAAGGCTATAGTAGATACTTGACTGTTTACAGCAAGCAGTGCTGAACTACCAAAAGGCTGCTAAGAAAACACGTGCAACAGTGCCCTAAGTGAAATAAGGCTGCATAAGCAGCACTGCTGTGAATATGCACAAAACCACAAAAAACACCTGAGCTATCTAGAAAAAGCAACAACAGCCACCCTGAGGCACTCTGACAGGCTGGTATGTGTGAACCTTACAAAGTTCAACAGGGTTGAGTGCAAGGTCCTGCACCTGGGATCAGGCAATCCCAAACACAAATACAGTCTGGGCAGAGAGAGGAGTGAGCAGCTCTGGGAAAAACTTCAGAGGGTGTTAATGGATGAGAAGCATTACATGGCCTGACACTGTGCTTGCAGCCCAGAATGTCAATCATATCCTGGACTGGCTCAAAAGAACTGGGCCCAGCAGCTCAAGGGAGGGGACCGTCCCTCTATTCCACCTGGACTAACATGTCCAGGTGCTCTGCAGCTCCCAGCATAAGGATGTGGAGCTGCTGAAGCAAGACCACAGGAGGGCCATGAAGATGCTCCCAGGTGTGGAGCATCTGTCCTATGAAGACAGACTGAGAGAACTGGGGTTGTTCAGTCTGGAGAAGAAAAAGCTCCAAGGAGTCATTACAGTACCTTCCAGTACCTAAAGGGGCTCCAAGAGAGCTTGGGAGGGACTTCTGACAACAGCATGTAATGACAAGGGGGAATGCCTTCAACCAAAAGAGGGCAGGTTTGGGTTAGATATAAGGAAGAAATTCTTCCCTGTGAGAGTGGTGAGACACTGAAACAGGCTGCCCAGAGAAGATGTAGATCCTGCATCCCTGGAAGATTTCATGGAAAAGCTGGACTTTAAGCAATGTGGTCTAGTGGAAGGTGTCCTTGTGCATGGCAGGGAAGTTGGCAGTAGATGACTTTTAAGGTTCCTTCCAACCCACACTACCCTATGATGATTCTATGATCTCTGCCAAGTTAAGCAGCCCTGCCTACTCAGGTCTATAATTCTCTGCCTGAATCTCCAAACTCTTCAAAATGCTAATGCATCCTTACATTAGTGCTAACACTCTCATTTATTTTGTTACAGAACATATCAATACAAGAATGAGACAACAGAACATATTTAAATAATTTTTTTTTAAATTGTTTCATAAACTGATGCTTTCAGGAGCAGCTGTGAGCTAGCTGTTTCTAACAGACCCTAAAGAATTACTTATTTCAGTTTGCAATGGGTATAAACTGATGCACCATGCTGGGCAGCCTGTGTTCCCTTCACAGCCATAAACAACTAGCAACTACCACACTCCATGTGATATAATCTGGAATAAAAGCTTTGCAAAAGGCATCTATGCTGCAGAACTCACACCCACAGAAGCCTTAAGTTGACAGGATCTTTCTGGAGATCAAGAAACTTTTGGATCCTAGAACCCCAGGTGAAAAGCCCCATTTGAATGCTCTCACTAGAAATCCTACAAACAAATTTATAACAATTACTGTTAAATATGAGGCCTATATACTCTGGTAAGTAAATGTTGTTGTTCTCTATTGGAATTACAGCAGATAAGCATGTCCCACATGTAAATCAAAAGCTATATTCATGCAAGTTGCAATAAATCTCCCCTTGCCAGTATAGACAAGGGGTTCTTACTTCAAAGCACTACTTTTTTTATAGCAGGAAGTTTTAGTGGAATGTACTACATAAGGCTACATTTTTCTTTAGGGCTGAAAAAATAAAAAAGGTTGTAAAATTGGAAAAAATTTAGAATAAACATTAGGAGTGCAAAAAGCCTACCTAGAAAACAAAGACTACTAAAGCTATGGATTTCTGCTGTCTACCCTTCTCAGCTCCAGCTCTTAAGACAATCCTCACTGTGCTTTCCACACCCTCACACACATACATGCACCATCTTTCTTTGAAAAGATTAAGACCAAGACTTCCATTTTATCCAATTTCTAGAAAGGACAGAAATGCAGCATTCAGACCTTCCACAAGCACACAGAGAACAAGCAGTACATACCCCTTTTTCTGATCCTCCCAAGGTCACCTCTTAGCTCTGTTATTTATGCACCACTATTTCACAGAAATGTAGCAGTCTAGTCAGTCTTCACTCCAAAAGCAACCCAGACCCTCCCACAAAAACCCTGCATTTCATCACAAGTTTTTTCAGAAAATCTACAGAATATTTAAATTTTGGGGGATAAATATTATTTTATTCAGAAAGCTTATTGTCTTTGAACACAGTCATAACTTGCCAGCATACACATGTCCAGGCTATACATAACTGCTTCCTGTCCTTTTAACATGATAACTTCAGAATCAAAGAGCATTGATTTCTTTTTTTTCTTTAAGAAATGAAAATGGGAAAGTTTTCTCATTATGTGAGCACAACCAGGGGTTGGTTTACAAAGGACTCTGTTCTACGACTTGGAGTGCTACCCCCCTCCCCCCTCCTTTTAATGTTAAACTGAAGTGGAGGAATCTCCATCAGTATGAAAATTCTGCATGCTGAATGTGATTATCTTTGCATAAGCTCTGTTTACTTCAGTGCAAAAGCCACTGTGCTGAAATGTAGATATACCTATTTAAGTTACAGCAAAAAAATTAGCTCAATGACATTTACAACATTTACACTTTGGGAAATCTCAAACTACTGTAAGATCACAAAAACCTGAAATTTTCACACAGTGAAAACTAGTGCATCTGAAACATTATCTACTGGCTTAGTTTTAGCCCAACAGGCAGCCCAAATACACTAGCCAGTTAACATAGATTCAAACATTTTGTATATTTTTACTCTTACAACCATGGAAATTCAACCAAGTAATCAAGAACTCATTATTTTTGCTAACCAAATAGAGAGGCTGAAGGACTGCTAACTCACAGGAGAGCTGCTGCCTTCCAACTACAAACTTACACAACAGTTTGAACTGATTTTGAAGAGAATGACAGCAATCAACAAATTGAAATAACCCATTCCTTCACTATTTAGAAATGCTATTACAAATTTTCAAACAAAAAATTTGACCAAAAAAAGACAAAAGCTGGACTAGATTTCAATCCATTTTAAGTATCTTTAGTGGTTAGACATAAATACCCATTTTTCTTCTGCACAGAAGACAAAATTTAAGAGGGACTACAAAAATATTACACAAATAATTAAGTCATTAGATCATATGCCATTAAAACATTTAGAAGTTCCTACAATATCTACTTCTAACTAAAAGTAGTCCTCAGAAGCTTTTTCAAGAAGCAGTCAAGATGAAGTAAGCTCAACCAGCATTAGTGTTCCTCCATCCTAATCAAAACATTTGCCTATTGACTTAGTCCCCATGGTTCCTCTCAAAATTTGACCTATTATCTTCTTTTAAGCCATTATGACTCATTGAAGAGCTGTTAAGATAGCTACCTGAAGACTATAAATAGTTTTTCTAAGCTGTCCATTCAGGTGTGTAACTATTTAGAATTATGAAACGTATACAACTTTAATCCACTCTAGTTACCACTTAAAACCATTAATATCAATCATTCCAAGACATACAGCCATGTAAGAAAACTCATACAATTGGGAAGTCTTGCATTTGTTGTCCCTTTATTCAGTTCTAACTTGTTTTCTTTGCATGTGGTCATTAATTTCCAACTAACTTTTAAAACTAATTCCCTTTCCTGATATGCACCTTGTATCAGATTTTACTTCTAACATTCTTTTGACTCTGACAAACTAATACTTATACAGTTAAATTCATGAGAAAACCTTTCTTTCCTCTCATTAAAAAGATGTATTCTTTCAGCAAGGCTTCTCCATTACATATATCAAGAAAGAGGAAAATGAAAAAAGTTGTAAAATTCATACAAGGCCTTCAGCAAAGTGAGAAAAACAAAGCCTGTTACTTTCCAATCTCAAGTGCAGGCAGCCAAGCAAGACTGATTCCTGCATGGCCCTGACACACTGGAGGCTGACAGAAGGCTGAGGAGTCAATTCAGAAGTTGGACCCCCCAAATCAATCCCATGGAGATTGAATCTCAGGGCTATCATGCCCAGATGATTCAATAAAATAAGGAACTCACCAAGCATATCACAAAAAAACCCCATTCCAAAAAAAGAGCCAGACGTGTCTTATTCATTTCATTTCTATCAAGCAGGGACAACCTCTATGCCTGAACAATGCAGAATAAGTGACAAGAAGAAAAACATCTAATATTCAGTTCCACTATCAGGAAAACAAGTGCAATCAGACTTCAACATTTTATTGCATTCTTCTTCATTATTGGTAGTTCTTCGCTTTTTACCACTTCATTAGAAAAACAGGGCTCTTTTAAAGCTTGTTTTGACTACTAAATTTTAGCATCCTCAGTATTGGTCTTCTAATCTTTGCAGAAAATAAAGCAACTGATAAAGATCTATGCATTTTATAAATCAGTAACAATTAGAAGATAATCTGAAATTCCATAGTGTTTGCATTGATATTATGCATCTTTATTCATAGGACAATATGAAATACCATTGCAAACCATTCTCAATTTCCTTTCTGTGCTTTAATGCAGACATGGTGGTGACTTCATTTCTGAATGACAAAATTACTTGAGAATTGTCTTGAGCAGAGTGCTTATGTTCTGCCCTACAGAAAGGTACAGTATTTCAGAATAACATACATAGTCTGTGTTACTAACTGCATGATAATGTTCTAGAAATAGGTTCTTGCTTACAGGCTCCCAAAGCCAGCTCAGACAGAAGGGTTTGCCTGTGCTCTGCAGAGGTGCTACATGGGGCACAGCAATGCAGGGAGGCTCATCCATTCCTCGCAGGCAATTGTAGGAACCATCACTGGCTTGGAAAGTCTATTCTTGAAGTAAAACAATGTTATTTCAAGTATAATACTACCCTTATTCACCTTTGCAAAGCCATCTCTAGTCATACCACAGTAATTGTGCCATCAAGTACTGTAATGAATCCATAATGAATGTATCCAACCTCTGGACCAGCAAAGTCTCCTTAATTTTATCCCTGAAAAAGATTCCTCTGGGGCCTTCAAGGTTTGCTTCCTGATGACCAAGTCAATTCAGTTCATTGAGCAATTACCTTGTAACAGAAACGTCAGACCACCTCTAGGACAGCAACAGAACGCCTCCGCTGTGCCACACTGCCATTCACCTCTAAGACTGAACAGCACTGTACTCCTAGGGAGAGCCTACTGAAGTGTCTGTCTCACCTCCTCCAACAGAACCCAGCACACCACAGCTAGGAACAGAAGAGCTCTGGACAGCTCTATGGCCTGGCTCCAGCTGGAGCAGACAAAATGCACAGACTCTGAGCAGCTGGAGGCACCTCCCGTTAGATGGTGAGCCAAGAGCAACTGCAGAGCCCTCCCAGCACAGGTGAGCTTGAGCTGTGCTGCACAGAGCCCTCCCAGCACAGGTGAGCTTGAGCTGTGCTGCACAGAGCCCTCCCAGCACAGGTGAGCTTGAGCNGGTGAGCTGTGCTCCACAGAGCCCTCCCAGCACAGGTGAGCTGTGCTCCACAGAGCCCTCCCAGCACAGGTGAGCTGTGCTCCACAGAGCCCTCCCAGCACAGGTGAGCTGTGCTCCACAGAGCCCTCCCAGCACAGGTGAGCTGTGCTCCACAGAGCCCTCCCAGCACAGGTGAGCTGTGCTCCACAGAGCCCTCCCAGCACAGGTGAGCTGTGCTCCACAGAGCCCTCCCAGCACAGGTGAGCTGTGCTCCACAGAGCCCTCCCAGCACAGGTGAGCTGTGCTCCACAGAGCCCTCCCAGCACAGGTGAGCTGTGCTCCACAGAGCCCTCCCAGCACAGGTGAGCTGTGCTCCACAGAGCCCTCCCAGCACAGGTGAGCTGTGCTCCACAGAGCCCTCCCAGCACAGGTGAGCTGTGCTCCACAGAGCCCTCCCAGCACAGGTGAGCTGTGCTCCACAGAGCCCTCCCAGCACAGGTGAGCTGTGCTGCAGTACACTGAGTCAGTCCAAGGCCATAAAGGCACCCAAGGAACTCTTAGGCAGAATCAAGCCTCACCATGTATACACCCACATGGACAAGGAATCTGCCAGCCTTTGCACATGGATGCAAGCAGGTGTATTTGACAAACATGGTGCTCACAAGCACATTCTTCAGTCTAGATATTTCTTTGCTCTGTCCTAGGCTTAAAACAGTTAGCTGCATTAACACTATGTAAATCATGGGTTTAAGATAGAAGCATTATGATTTGGCAATCAGGAATGTTTTGGCTTTAGTGAACTCCAAGACAAACATAACAGCCATTGAACTTGGGAATAAAAAGTTGTAGATGATAAAATAAAATATTTTACTGGAACTTAAGATCTTAACTAGGAATTTTGCTTCCCAAGACAGCTAGGAAAGTTCTGAGTTACATAGCCATCAAAAATTATTTTAAAAATTGTTTCTAAGTCCCCCTGGCATCTTTGACCTTTGAGGTATGTGTAATTCTTCTTGATGTAGTGTCATCTTGCAAACACTTTTCTATAAAGCTTTGAGAAGCTAAGTTAAACATGATCTTTGCCACAGCTGCTAGTAAGAACCTTTCAAGTGAGAATTGTGAAATTAACCATTAGGATAGTTTTATGCTGTTCTTCAGGAAACCTATGAGAAGTAGGGAATTCTATAGATACTAAACTGAGCAGATCTGCCAGTTTCAGGGGAAAGGACACTGCAGCAAACCTCTCCACTCTGCACTCAGCAGAGACAAAAGTAAACATTTTACCTAACAGGAGTCAAATATTAGGACTAAACTGTATCGGGGAAAAAAAATGACAGAAGCAAATAGCCCTTACTGGCCTCTTGCTAGTAAAGCCATGAACCAGCCTTCTCAGATTTCACTTGGTAAACACTTAGTAAGGAAGACATCATTTTAATTAAGAGCAATTCCTTTTCCAAATAGCATAAGCTAAATAAAACAACAAAATAATCCCATTTTATAAAAACGCATATTGAGTAATATAGTATGGGATACATGTACAACGTAAGGATAGGATAATTACTCAAAGTTGTAGTCTCCTAAGTTTTGTCAGTGTAGCTGCTTCCAACATTTACAGTGCTCCTTTAAGCAACACAAAACGTATCCACAGCTGAAGTCTTAACCAGTGAACTTCCTTCAAGGTTAAGCACAGATTGGTGTTTTTCTCAGTGAGCTCAGGTCAGGCCTAGCAGAGATCCCTAATGGAGCAGAAGGATAGGAAGAAAAGCAAATGTTTCTTTCACCAACCCAAACTTTTGCTCACAACTCATTTAAAGAAGGTTGCACATCAGGAAAGCTGTGAGGAACTCTTTATACAACCTCTGCCTATGGCAAATCCATCTCCCTGTACTATCCCCATTGTTTACATATGAATTAAATCATCCTGTTCCCCATCACATCACCACTTCCCTCCCTCAATTTTTCCCTATTTATTCAACTGCTTGACATCCAAGCCTCTAAAATACATTAGCTATGGAGGAAGGCACTATCACCTCTATCTTCTCAAAACAATGTCCTCATCATTAGAGGAAATATAAACAACAGAAATAAAACATTGTACATCTTGGAAAAAGAAGGCAGCAATTGCTGTCAGCTAGATGTTACTGCAACACAGCCATCTCCAGTGAAAATCAACTGATCTGGTTATGTAGGTCAACAAAGTTACTAATTCAAAGATAAAGTGCAAGTCACAGCCATGTTAAGATACGCTCTTAATACATTTTACAAAAGCCATCGCTTCATAAAAGGCATATTTCTGAAAGGCCAGAATGTTCTCATCCATATTATGAAAGGACATGCAAAATATGCATGAATGCTGTGAGTTGTTGTTCACCATCAAGTCCCCAATACCAGATACAACCTCAGCTGTAGCTGCCAGGGCTTCAGCTATCAATAAAAAAACATGGATTTTTAAAAATGCAAGACTTCAGGAGTTTTAAAGCAGGAAGCTTGGTGTGGTGAAACATAAAATGTTCCCACAGCCTTTCACACTCCATTAATTCCATAGGTGATTCTATACTGTGGATAAGCACACAAGACAGGTGACCAGATGTTCGCTCTATCAAATAAACCAAGATGACCTCTTTCCTCATCAATTCTTGCATGTCAGCAAGAGTCATCCTACCTAACAGGGTTTGCTTCTGTTCCCTCCCTGCCCCAAAAATCCCTTTATCCAAAAAAATTAAGTGTAAAACCACTTAAATTGCTGAAATTACTCTGGCAGTAAGAACTACAGATATGTGAACAACACAAAGATGTAATTTCATATTTTAAGAGTGGTAAAGCATTGTAACTATTTAAATATTAGTTTTCCTGAAAAAGTTTCCTACTAAGTACCCAGCATTAACACACCTTTGGAATTTTCTACAAGTTACAACAAAGACAATATAGGACCTTATTCTGCACCTGAAAACCTAGCTTTCCTTTATTAGTTTATAATACAGATACCATGACAGACCCAGGTCTACACAATGAGAAGTCATCTCTTATCTTTTTGGTCAAATCTTGGTTTCTGAAATAACTGCATAAGAATAAAATTATTCTAATTACATCAAACTCTTACCTCCTGCATTATGTCCTCTTCTGGAGAAGTAGTTGGGTATCAGGAATTAAGGGTCTTGTTTAGTCAGCTAAAGCAACCAGGCCTTGCTTATAATTTAATAAAATCACTTCAAGCCATGGAAGAGCTTACTCAAACAACATGAAAATTCCATGAATGCATGCCCAACCCCCATCACAGAAACACAGACACTTAAAAAAGTACATACCCTCAACACTTGCCCATTGCAACAGTGACAAGCCTGCGTACCTCTGAAGATCCTGGCCTACATTTCTGAATGAACGTTATTTCCTTGTTTATCAGGCAAAAAAAAACCTGAAAATGGTGATTTTTCAAAACATGGGTTAAGAGAACACTAACTTCGCAAACAAAACAAATGACGTCATAACAAACCCTATTACGCACAGAAATAGAAATTCATTTCCCTAAGGGGAAAATTTGTGACAAATTTGTGACAAAACCCCAGAGAGAACTGCGGCTGCCCGCAGTGAAGACACTGCTTTGTGCGTCAACGAGGCGCTGAATAAAAAAGGAAAAATACATTCTGCGTGAAGCTCCCACCCGCCGCACAGCCCCGCCGGTCACCGCCGCCGTCAGGGCGCAGGGCGGGGGACGCGGGGGAGCCCCCGCTCGCCCTCAGCCCCACCCGCGGGGTCCCTGCCGCCCCCCGTACCTGAGACAGCGAGGCCGCGGGGGAAGGGGCGGGTGCCGCCGGCGCCCTGCGCAGGGCCGAGGGGTAGAAGCGGCCCCGGTGGGCGCCGCAGTGACACCGCGGTGCTGCCCGGCGCGGCTCGAGAGGCCGCAGCGTCCTCGCTGTGCCGGTGTAGCCGCTGCCCCCGGTCCGNGCGGCGCCGCCACAGCGCGGGCTCCTGAGGGGACGGGCCGGGGTCGGGACGGGCCCCGGAGGGAACCGGACGGGTCGGGATGGCTCAGGGGCGGGCGGCACGGCCCTGGCTGCCTTCGCTGCTGTGCTGCTGCCTTCCCTTCAAGCGGTGGTGTGTAAATATCTAAAGCGGGGCTGTCAGAGCATAGACCAGGCTCTGCTCGGTGGTGCCGAGCAATAGGACACAAGGCAACGGGCAGAAAGTGATGCACAGAAAGTCCCACCTGCCCTAAGACGGAACTTCTTCACCGTGCAGTGGGCCAGCACTGGAACAGGCTGCCCGGCTATCGGAGAGCTGGACGCAGTCCTGTGCCGTGTCCTCTGGGATGACCCGGCTTGAGCAGGGAGGTCTGACCAGAGGGGGACCCACTGCGGTCCCCTCCATCCTGACCTTTTCTGTGATGTCCCCTTCTAGGACTCGTCTAAAAACATTCGTTTTCTGCCCAGCGCTGTGTCTTCCCTTGTCATCGCAGTATCTCACGGCTGCCTGTCCTGGAGCCAGTGACAGCGACGGCTGCGAAGAAATTCCAACAAATCCCAACTCTCCATCCCAGCTCTTTAGAAATGAGAATTTATTTGCCTCTACTGCACAATGCAGTCACTGACTCGGAATGAGGTGAGCCTTCCCCCTCTACATTACTGAGGTACACACAAACGGCAAGGAGCCTGTCCTGTACCGTGGCCGTGTGCCACATGGACAGCACAGCGAACACCCGAGCTTTGGGAAACTTTCACGCAGCAGCAAGCCCGAGTGTTTGCTAACTTTGCATCTGCCAAAGGCCAGGATATCTCTCTGGCAGAGATGACCTTTCATCAATGTCAGGGTACACATTCCAGCTCCAGGTTGAAACACTGGATAAACAAGGGTCATATACTCTCAGTGACCGACAGCTGCATATACCTGAGGCTTTGAGCAGAAAGGTACAGTCTGGTCAACCAATAGTTAAAGATCTTACTCAGAACGCACTGCACCAGAGTCATCAGTACACAGCAGTTCCTACGTGTTTCAGAGGAGCTAAAGAACCTGCATGCATCATTACAAAAGAAATGGTCACTGGGGAAAAATGCGTGTTGACACTACTAATTGCATGAGTTTCTGAATGGAATTTCCTTAAAGCAAAAGTGGATAAAACAACATGGAAATTAGACTCTACTTCAATATATGTCCAAAAGTGTACAAAATTCAGAAAGTGCTATAGCACATAAGTAATATGAAAATAAAGACCTTTTCAGCATAGACCAGGCTCTGAGAACACAGGAAGAAATGACACCCATATAGAATGAAGGTGGGAAAAAGGATCACAGGTTATTTCAGGTATTCCCATGAGCAAGGCAATAATTCATTTCAGTTTGCAATAAAGACAATAACACAGGTTATCCAGCATTTACTTGCTACATTTCTCTACATATTTCTTGTGGAGTTGGGTAGTTTTCTTTTTTTTAAGTCACGTCAAATCCAGCTAATTTCAATAAACAAAGACACTGAGCCACAGATGAAATAACCAATGAAACTGGGGAGAACATGAAGGCAGCAGCAGACAGTGGGAAGAAGATCATATCATTCAATGGAGGTCACTAGTGGCTTGACTGTGAAAACAATTTCAATATTTTTCATTAAGCACTAGATCCAAAGTTATGATACTGTACTAAAAATCAGCTGGAGAAAAAATAATCAAGACAATATATGGGAATAAGTGAATGACCCTGAGGACCAATAGAAGCAAAGTGAAAAAATATCAAATAGAAAGAATATGCACTTGAATGTTAATGACCAAAAGTTTTGTGTATTTGTCAGGTAAAAGGCAGTTGAATGCGAACTTCAATTGCCAATGTAATTAAGTAAATAACCATCAACAACATGATGTTGACATGAGAAAGCAAACATGTCTGTATAATAATTCAGTCTAAATAATTTGTAGAAAGAGAGGTTTCAGTACTGTTGCAAAAATTATTCCTAATGTAGTCTTTCAGATTTTTTAAAAGTATGTATCCAAGGAAGATGAACTCTAATCTTAGTGGGACACTCAAGAAAACACAGTATAGATAATGTAAGAGGAAGCCAATAAAATTTGTCTGGATTATTTTAAGAAATGAGACAGAGGAGCGTTGTGAATAAGCTGATCAGAGACTAATACCAATAAAAAGCCTCATCAACTAGTTATGTATTTACCTATTTATGTAATAATTGCTTTGAACACTCGTGCCAAAGGTGACAGGTAGTTCTTGGTAGAGAAAATGTACAGTCACTCTCTGCTCACCACCTGAAAGACATACAAAAGATAATTTCAAAAACAAAAACAAGTGGCTAAAATTTTCAGTTCGCAAATTAAACAGCAAATGCAGTCAGTCTTGATTTTCTCCTAGTGTAAAGTCACAGTGGCTAAATGATCTGTAAATGTTCTAACAGTATGATTCTGTAGACAGACTGTATGTTACTTTCTGTAACATAAAGGCAGAATTTCTAGGATCTTTATTGGCTAAGATTTCCTAACACCTATTTCAATATGGACCATCAGTTGACAAGAATGTAGTAATTTATGTGCCAGTCGCCCTTAAACAAACTTGATAAAAATTAGTTTGTCAATTACTGACTGGTAATTAACCTAACTTTTAAAGAAAGCAATATAGAAAATACTTCAGAATTATTCACTATTTAAAAAAACCCCAGCCTTCTATCTATGCTTTTTCATGTAAGTTATTTCTGCCACTATTTTAGTATTTTGCAGAGACAGATAGTTACCTTGAAAATAAATTACTGATTCCTTGGAACAAACCAAAACATTCTCCTTCTCACACTTCTTAGGTACAGAACACCAAAAGATTAAATGGAATAATTCTAAATCACTAATGCAAATTTCAGAATGGCTTTCAGGCCATCAGGTCATATTGAACTCTTCAACTTCTAACTACAGCTGAACAAAACCATTTATATGCACACCCCAGGGCCTGGCAGAACTAAAGACATGGAAAAGAAACGATCTTATCCAAGATCAAAATATGTCAGCCAGCAAGACATTGCACTTTACTTTTGATTTTTGGCAAAAAGAAAAAAAAAAACGTAACCCCCTTATCCTGAGGTACCTTCAGCAGCTTGGCTTCCTGGCTGGACGCAGCTCTGTGCAGGGCTGCTGCAGCAGTTGGCTGGCTCAGTGTGAAAGCAAGGCACAGCTTTTTCCAGAGGTGAGCACCGGCTTCTGGAACACAGCGCCGCAGCCCCGCCGGGCGCGGGGCCAAGGGCCGGGCTGCACGCACTGCCAAAGGGAGCGCTCCCTGCTCGGAGCCCTGCTGCCCGGAGCCCGGCGGTGGCCAGCACAGGACGGACAGTGACCTCCTCTAAAACGCCCGCCCGTGGACAGGAGTGTGGATCTGTCACACGCACACTGCTGGGGGGAGCTGCCACTTGCAGCCAGGGTATTCGTGAGGCCATCCCTGACATTTACATCAGATGTACTTGTGTAGACTTAACGTGGACCTTATACTTAAGCATATATTTAAATGTTAGCACGAGTTAAGTCAACTTACTATTACTAGTAATATTAATAAAATATAAAGCCCCTTGTAATATGTTGTGAGGATGATACAGAAAACCAGATAATACAGAAACATTTCTGTGTTAGGTAACAAAAACTTTGGATTGATACTTGGATGATAAACAGTCACAGACAGCTCCAGTCAGCCCTGGTGAAGATCTTAACAGTGAAAATGGGAGAAATAGGGAAGAGATATAAAATCCTGAAAGATTTATATTATGAAAAATTGCTACTAGGAAACAAGAAAATAATGATCATTTGCAGAATCAAAAATAAAACTTGATGGTTGTCTGCATTGTGTTGATACATTTTCTGATGGCAATTTTCAAATGCGATTGATCAAAGAGTTTTCAAAAGCTCTGGAAAATAACATGCACCACTCAGGTAATTTTTATTTTTAAGATATTTGGAAAAACAAAATGCCCTGCATAACAGTATAATGTTGATATAGAAATGATCCTCCAGTCACTCATTTGATGTCATGTTGTACAACCTGGTAAGGCTCTGTAAGGTTAGAAGCAGCACTTTCACAACACATGACTTCAGAAATCATGCAAATCCCTACTAAGGTCTCACAATATCTTTCTGAGATTATCTGACATCTTAAGTATTTAAGTTGCCATATAATTAAGAAGGTGTGGTGTGTATAATTACTTGGAAATAGCTAGTTTGTTGACAGTATTTTTAATAGTTCTTTTTTTTATTCAAAAAACAAATATGTCACCAAGCTCTTAGTAGAAATATCACGAGATATTCCTATTTATTCTTTCAGCGCTTGTACAATAATGGGGCCAAATATATTTCTGTGCTTTAATGATGCATCAGTGGCTATTTTTAGAGCAATTAGGTTTTAAACACACAAAAGCATCCTGCATTTAATGATCTGACTTTACACTAAGAAATTCAATAGCCATTTCCTAGCATGTACATATAGTTTCAGTGATAAAATATAAGATAATATTTGTGTTTGATTTATGATTAAATTTATGTTCTTTTCCTTGCTGTTCTCTAGAAGAATTGTAACAAGAGCAATTGAGAGATCAGAAATTCATTTTACAGCCTCCTCTGACTGCTCATCATGCAGTACATCAATAATACATCAAAAAGAAAACTATACATTCAGAGTAGAAAAAGCTATTTTTTATAGCACCGATCAATAAATTAATATTAATTAATTGATTCATTAATCACTGATAAATTATCAGTGATTTTTAACTTAAAGTGTATGTATTGTCAAGCATTCACTGAAATGTCTCAAATAGTTACTCCTGCTCTGTCTACAGTGGAGAGAAATAGTGCCATTTAAAATTGAAGCAACCAGGCAATGTAATATGAGAACTGGGACAAGACTCAGTGTCTTTCAAAGTAAAGAGAATTCTTCCTGCTATTTCAGTTAAACCAACATCAGCCCAGCCTCACTCTTTTAAAAAGGGTTAGACTGAAAAAGGAACTGAGTCACTGCACCATATACTCCTGTGACAACTAGCTTTCATATAGTTAGCCCTCAAAATAGATCCAAAAATCTGTACTAGAAACTTGGATTTTGGAAACAAACAAAAGTTTGTTAGAGTTGCTGTTAACTGAAGTTGAGAGTGAAAACACAGACTGCAAAAGTCAGTTTTTAAAGAAGCAGTATGTTAAGCAGAGTACATAGATCTTTGCAATAAAATAGACAAATGTGTTTCAAGTGAGACAGGGTTCTGTTTAACTGTAGACACTGTATTTGGAGGTGACCTTCCAGCACCCCAAACTCCTCCCCTTTTCCTGAACCAACCTCTCATTTTTTTAGAAGGGGATATGGACAAATAGGTGGCTGTGTGAAGAGAAAGAAACTGGGACAGCCTGTTGATTCTAGTTGAATGCTCTAGCCAGGCTTCCTTACAAAAAAGAGGCAAGAACTACTTCTCTATGTTTAAAAACACTGAATCCCCCTTTACTTTTACAGAGCCCAAACATACTAAAACTGCAGTTTTAATTAATTTAAAAATTCAGGTATCAAGATATGAGAATGCTGGTGTCTCCTATCTCAAGATATGAGATACTCCTGCATTGTGCTTCAGTGTCAGGTTGGGAATAGACTGGGCAGCCAAGTTGGAACAGGGATAATCTACACAGAAAAACCACAAAAATGTAAAAAGCCCAGGGGAAAATGTGACAAATCTAAGGGCATTCACAGCTTCCAGCTGTCTCACATATAAAGTGGACAAAAAACAATTTACAGGAGCACAGGTCTGTACTTGTTTAAATACTAGTATCTGGGCCAAACACTTCTCCCCTTTGGAAGTCTATTACCATTTCCTAATCAAACCTTTCCACAGATTTCAGAACCTAGTGGAAGAAAACAATATTTATTTTGAAAACTAGCAGTTGTTTCAAGAGACGGGTAAAGGATGAGTGTTTTTCTTTAGGACAAGAAAAAAAAAATCACCCAAACAACACAACAATTAAACAAATGGAAAATCTGAACCCAGTCAACTTGATTAAAATTCCTGGATGAATTAAAAATATTTGTAGACTCCTGAAAAATTACAAAATTATAAGTAACAATTAATATGATTTCTTCATGACAATCTATCAAACCAACCTATTTTTTTATGTCTGGATCTACAGACATAAATAAATTGAAGATCTTCACTTCAGCAAGGCTCTTCTGTTTCATTGACATTTTTATAAAAAAGACATGGAACTTTGATCTGGAAAATCCAACAATTTGATTCAAAACTGGCTTTGAGGATCACTATTAACAGTTTAATATCAATTTGCACAAATACTAAATTTACATGCAACAAAAGTCCTTGTACACTCCTATATTGTAATCTCATAGCATAAAGGCTTAGAGACCACACTTAGAAGCCAGCAGCTGGAACCTGGCTGGGCAGTGCTGCAAAGAGGAGAAGCAAGAATAGAGTTTGAAATAATTCCAACAGGGGGACGATGATTCTACCAACACGACTGCAAAATTCTGCACTTAGCTAGAAATCAACAGCACAGAGAAGAGTAATTGTTGTAATAAACTCGCAGAAAAGAAAGTAGGAGGCAGAGTGGATCACAAGCAGAACACATCAAGTTCATGAGGCTGGAAAAGGCATCCACTCTGCTGAGCTGCACAATCAGAAGAGTTGCCACCAAGGTAACTTTGGGAAGTTGTGAAAAGACTGGGTGGGAACTAGAGGGGTACAACAACAAAAAGTTGTGTGTTTCAGAACTGATTAAAAAAAAAATAATCTGTGCTTTTAATAAAAATAAACCCAAAAGATAAAGACTGAACAAAAATATGCTGACAAAAATAGTCTTAATTTGTGTAAAAGAAAGGGAACATTGTCCATGTTCACTTGGAATAAATCAGCTAAACTGCAGCAAAAAATATTTAATGCAGACATTCGAAAAAGGAGAATTAAGGACTAGACTAGACTGCCTGAGGAATGAGTGGAATCTGTGTTTAAGGCTTTAAGGACAGGTTATGCAAACATCCTTTGAGGTTGTTTTCATAATAGTTTATTGTGCCTGGAGGCAGGAGCATGACTGAGAATCCAGGTAAAGTCACTTTTGGCTCTCTTGGTTGCTTTTTTGGGGGGAGGGAACACGTTAAGTGTTACACTTTAACATCTACATGAACTCAACCAACAAGCACTGAGGTTCAGGTATGTCAAGAAATCCCTAACAACCACTCTAAGTGCTGTATTTGTTATCCCTCTCATCTTTCCAGAAATGAGACACACTAAACTTACCCTCACTAATACTGGAACCCACACAGTGGGTTTTGGGTATATTTGCACAACAGTTTACCACAGTAGAGCTGACAGCCCTGATTAAAATTTTGCTGCAATGCTGAATTCAAGGTTATGTGAAAAGAAAATGGGTCTTTTTCCCTATACTCACAAAAATGTTCCTGTAGTCTAAAGTTAAGCTAGCGTTCATCTATTAACATCTAAGTCAATCCTATCATATTTGATGTTAATACAAATGTTGTCACAAAAGACAGCATAATCAAAAATATATATTCTTATTTAAGATTGCTATTTTTATAAAAATCTTGGTATCAGCTGCAACAGCAGCATGACATAGCTAAGATATGCAGGCAATTACCAGTCAAAAGTGTGCTTTAAGAATTCAGTGTATCTCTACCTTTCAAATACATAATTTTACCTTTTGTCAACTGATGACTTCTTAATCACAAATATTACTTCAGGTAATTTTGAAATGCACTTCCAAGTGCACTTCAAAAAGAAAAAAGAGAAGGTTGTAACAAATGTTTTAGGATTCGGAACTTAATTTGCAGAAAAGGCTGTTTAACAAAGATTTGTTAAATAAAAAACATTCATTTGTTCATTTTTATCTATATGTAGTTTCTGAATGAAGAGACAGAACAAGAGGACTGTTGTGACTTCAATTTATAGGTACTTAAATTCCACCTCATTTGAAGATTTAGTAGGAGCTTAACATCTGTTGTTGACAAAATAACTTCAAGCATTCCCTACAGTAAATGAATGAAATGGAACTAAGAGGTAACATCTTCCATTACCTGATACAGGTGCAGCCTAATAAATCATGAGAAGGGGTACTTTGGTAAAAATTTAAAACATTAGAATTGTACTTCTGGAATACTTCCACTGACAGACTGTTACACAAACAGATCAATTGTTCATTTCCTAGACTCCGACAAGTCAGTGGCCAAAACACTCAGGAATTCCAGTAGTTAGGTTAGAAAAGACCTCTGAGATCATCGAGTCCAACCTATGGCTGAAAACAATGTCACGGACTCTCTCCTTAAACACCTCAAGGACAGTGACTCCACCACCTCCCTGGGTGGCAGGGAGTCTATTCCAGTATCTAATTACATTTTCTGTGAAAAAATTCTTCCTAATGT